>JAKSZP010001465.1:0-169026 GCA_022478985.1 Massospora cicadina | reverse complement strand
GTGACTCCTGGTAAAATCAATCCACGAAGCTAGCAAGAGACTCATCTTTATGGAATTAGACTCCCATAAATTCTTGCTTGCATTTCAACATGAAGGTTGGACTCCTGAACTCCTTCATTATGGCCACCTTAGCCTCAACATATGACCAGCTGTCCCCTCCGAGTGGGGTATTACTAAGTTCTGACAGTCGGTTTCCAGGAAGTTCATGACTGTCAACGCCTTTTGACGATCCTCATATCCATTCATAGTCATGTCAAACAGTCAGAAAAACGCTGGGGCGTTATCCCAAGGAATGTAGGAAATTTTGGCGTTGCTCTAAATTCCTCCGAGTCATTTTGGGCAAATTCTCTTAGTTTGGCTACTTGGGTAACTTGTGGAGTGACTTCAGGCAACATCTCCAAAATGGCATTAAAGGCAGGCGGCATATTTCTTGGGGTATTTGACTTCCCAAGTATTGTGTGAGGACTTCTTTCTTTGGCATTGCTGGCCATATTGGGCTCACAAGCACATCTGTGAGCTTTCAAGTCCACCACTTCTTTGATTAATTTCTTGATATCCGCACTAAACTTTTTTTAAATAAATGTGATCCGCTTCTCGCTCCATTTTCAGGAATAGGACCTCTTGAACGAGATCTCCTTCTTTCTTCTTCAATGAGTTTACTTTGCCAAGTAACTCATTACCAAAGTTACTTACATTTTCTACTCCTTCCTCCACCTTGGTGACTCATTCTTCCAAGACAGCGAACTCCCAATGGTCTGCTGGGTTTAAGGCATTCTGATTCACAGTGGCAATCTTGGTCCTCAGATTGCGTATTTCTTCTTTATATGACATTATAATAGATTCTTTACTCAACTAACCCTGTAGTGAGAGCCAACTTTGTAAGTATTTACTTAGGATTGATTATTGGCTGTCAACCCAGTAACCTTTTTACTGCATAGGTTTGATTTCCTCATGAACTTCGTCACGTTGTATAGAATTTATTAATTGATAATAGTATGGAGACTATATCCCTAGTTGAGATAGAACTATTATTAGGCCCAACGATTCAGCTAGTACTTCTGATTAAATACTCTGTAAATTGTACTCGTAGGGATTCATTCCATATATTCCTATAACCCAATATCTGTTAAGATACCCCAGTGACAGTCTCTCTCGGCCCAACACAGAATTGGCAGCTATTCCTGATTGTGGTTCCTTTGTCTCTAGATCCCTGCTCAGATCTTTACTCTTCACTATGAGAGTCTTCCAATTATTGCCTTCTGCAATAATATTCTTGAGATGGAATGACACAATAGAAGCTGATAGTCTGGCAATACACCAAATTGACAATATTACTGTAGATAATACTGTTGATAATAATAATATTGGTAATAATACTGTTTTTTATTATAGTAAATCCTAGGGAATTATATAGTAGGAGATTTGGATGTCTAACCCTCAGTTGACACCTCTTCAATGAAATGGAAGCTGTTGCCATTGAATCACCCTTCCTCATCTTGGCAGCAATGGTCTTCCCCATCCTGGCTAGGATTCCGTCATTGGATATCTTTGAGACCTCAAATGGAAAGAGTTGTAAAACGTGTCCCTAACGTTTCTCTCTCGATCCAAGCAAACCAACCATAATTGGCTAGCGACCTGCTTAGGTAATGTGACTTATTACCCATTATGGCAGGTCACTTCACCAACTGATCAATTTGCTAGTTTCAGGCAGCATCACTCGCCTCACAACTTACTATTAATTCCCAATCAGTTAGTGTTGAAACCCAACTGATCTCAATTGGTACACCTGATAGTTAATCACTATCAGATGCCCCTATTTCATCGGCCACTCCACCCAATGAGATCTTAGGTATTCATCCAGATCAATCCCTGACAGATACAACTAGGTGAATATCACAAAATCCTCCAAACATAGTTCCTCCAAAACTCAGGCCAACCAATTTCCAATTCACTTCGCCTTAGGGAATTTTCCACTATTGACACCAGTTAATCTAGCAGGCTGGGAATATGGGCATAAATCCCAACAGTAGACCAGCAAAATAATCCACCATAATGGCATCTTCTGGTAGCAGGTGCAAGTTGTTGGTAGGGTTTGCCATGGCATATCAGAGGAACGGTTTCCACAGTAGTGGCGTTGACTTTGCAGGAAAAACATAGTTCTAAAGCACCTCTTATAGGGGAGCATAAAAATTTTGGTGGGTTTCGTCACATTCTTTTCTAACTATATAATTTTTTTGTTACTTAAAAGTTTAACCAATCAACCCAAAGTCCAGATTTGTATATTTTTCTAAAGGAGCACAGGGGGGCATAGTGGCACTTCCTGAGAAGGTGAGAGGTGGAGGACAAAATCCTTAGGTGATACAAATTGGCCAAAGAGTTGGTAGGACTTGATAAGAATTAAAAGCGCTACCCGCCAGATGAAAAAATAAATGGAAATGTTTCACCACTGCCCTGCACTTGAACATCAGGCAAAGAGCTGAGGAAATCTGAGTTAAATGGTTGTTGGTATTAAAAGATGTTTAGATTTGAAACAATTTATAAACCCACTCAAATGTGATTTCAAGTAGAGAAAAGCTAAATCCTGTTATTAAAGCAAAGAAACTATTACTGGATGAACCTTTGGTCCTTACTCTCCGCAACCTCCTCACTGAGATGTCAAAAAAAGGATATTAAATTCTTTCATAGTTATAAGAAGAATCGATTACTTCATCAGTTGAGTATAAGCTGCATTTTATTGAAGTTCCGCCAGACATAAACCCTGAGTACCACTTGGTAAGAACTCTACCTTGTAAGCTAATCAACTCATGACTTTTTAAGGTAGTTGGCTTCTTTATCAACTTATATGTATATAAAGCTTGGGCTATCTAGGGGTTGGCACAAATTTGTGGCGTTAAGTATCCATTTGTTTTAGTAGTATGCTTTGAGGGTTCCTGTTTAAGGTTTCCTCAACACCTCTCAGGGAACAGATTTACAGACACTCTGGCTACTAAGAAAGGCTCAAGCAGGAATAAATCTTTTAAGATAGAAGGTTGCAAAAAAATATAGTAATTTACTTATATTAAATGGTGTGGCTATCAAGCCAAGAGTGAAGACATAGAAATGAAAAAAGATATATTTACTTGCGCTAGGCATTGCATGCTAAAAGCAAAAAAGAAGCCTCTTAAAACTTTGCCATAGAAATGTACTGACTGTGGGGAAGTATTGTTATTTAAATCTATAATTACGTCTATTTAATCAAGAAAACAAACAATAAAATCAAAAATTTTCATTAAATGATCTGGATGTCCTGGCATATAGAGCTTATGAACCTAGTGTGAAGGCAAATGTTAAGATTTGGTAATAAAGTCTGAGAATATTATATATAAAAGCTGGAAAGTTGAAAGGCATATTGATTAAATGATAAGATGATGACTTCTAGAATTATTAACAAAATTTAAAAAGCTAATTACTTTAAAAATCATAATAAACAAAGAATTAAATTATAAATGCAGCAGGGAAACTTTTTATAATAGAATAATTTGTTTATAAAATTTAAGAATTATGAAACTAGTTGATTGTATAATGATATTTGAATGATTACTCATATCTTACTAGATTATGAGTTAGCATACATAAGAAAAACTTAATTTTACTAAACTTTACTTTTATATTAAAAACTCAAACAACTACCCTTTCCCTATTCTTTATCTCATGTTTAACTGTTTCAAATACTAGTGCCCACAATCGGGCTTCTTGGAGCAGTCCCAGCTCTTGTTTTAATTTGTTAACAGGATTATACGCTATTAAAGTGTTATTAACAACTAATTATCTTTATCTTCTTCAAACTTAATTTTTCTATAAATGTCAATAAGAGGCACGCTTTTAACATATCTAGAACCCTTTAAAGCATCAAATTATCATTAGAAACTTTTTAAAAAATAACATCATAAATTTTCTAGCAAAAAATCCTATATCTAGCCCCTGCTAAGAAAAAAAGGGTTAAATTCAAATTTAAATAAATCCTCCTGAAAATCTTAAGACAAAAATATTATAAAATTTTTGTAATTAGCACTTAGGTGTTAGATTTTTGATGCATAGGTTATTATGTATAAGCTATAAGTTACTGTTTGATGACAATAATCTTAGAAAACTTGAAAAAAACAATTTTAGAAAGAAGTTTTTATTATTGGCATCCAGTTACTTTTGTATCCAAAAGTAATTTTGACACTGGATTTCAACAATATATTTAAGATGATAGAGTATTAAAACTCAACCACTAATAAAAGTTTTTGGGAAAGTAGACCACAGATATTTTTAATATCAAAAATAAGGTTAAATTTATCTCTTTTAAATGGGCTAAAAAAGCAATACCTGAATAAATTAATGCCTCTTAGTATTTAAGTTACACTGGGGCTAATAGTGAGATGTAAAGGAATTTAAATAAGGCACAAGAGCCTAATTTTGTTAAATGATGATTTAGCCTAACAGAGCTCTCAAAAATCTTTTCACCTTAGTAGGACTTGATCTAGATGTTAGTCAACAGCTGGTATGACGAATCCATGTGATAATGACTTGATAAATTTATCCAATCAGGCGTCTTGAAAATAGCTCACCTAAGCTACATTTCAGAAGTCCTTAGAGTTGATTAAAGGTTATAATATCTTCACCCTTCAGGACCCCCATCAGGTCTATGAAAGAGGTTGTTTTTTGAGGCGGTAGCACTAGTTTAAAATTGGTGTATGGGCAAACTTTCAAGTCAGTTTTCCTATTCCACATGGGGTTCAAGGTATCCATATCAACTAGATATAAGCCATTTAGCCAAGGGCTAGGAGTAAAATATTACTCTGATATTAACAAATTGGCTGGGAATCAGAATGAGAATCTTAAGTAATTATTAAACTATTTTCGACCAGGAAATTCTTAACTAGTTGAACATCTAATTGTCTGAAGTACCCCCTTCCAGATTGTTGGGGGAAAACAGGGGCGTAAAAAATCCATTTATTATGTTGAAAGTGAGTCCAGAGGAAAGTGACTAATAGAATACTAATCACTAACTTAAAAATGACCATAAAAGTCCTTTCCAATTGGACCTGAGCTTCTTACTTCTGGGGGTGATGCAATTGTAATAATATAAAGCCAAATCTGATACCTGGAAAGAGTTTAAAGGTTGTCTATGCTCATTAGCTGATAGGCCTTTGTTAGTGACAGTTTTGATTAATCAATCATCGCACCAAATTTAAGATAAATGATGTGTTGGGCTACTCTTTTCATGGCTTTGTCAGGATCGCCATTCCTTACAGAAAAGACGTATTTGCTAAGGGAGCAGGTACCCCAGGTTCCCAATCATACAACATATGGAAAGGGGACATTTTTAGGATTTAGTGATAACGTAAAGATATGCCATAAGCGCACTAAGCAAGATTGATCCCAGTGTATAATGGGTCTGAGCTGGCCATTTTCATAATACAGAAACCAAAGTTCAATTCATACTTTCTACAGTACTATATTTAGAAGGGGTGTATGGGGCCAAGAAATTTGTTGGGCTTCTATGGATGTAGCCACGAACTTGACTACTCAGGTGGTGAAATTTTTCCTATTGTCACAAATAAGACCTGAGGCAACCATGATAGTTAAGATATACCGATGCAAGAAGGTAGAGGTAGCCTTAGCAGTTTAAAAAGAGGATAGCAACATTTTCACCCATTTGGCAAAATGATCAGTACCTAGGATATGTATCAATTCTCACTGGAAGTCCAAGATAGGGAATTACCACATCTAGTTTTATTGTGTGGAATGGTTGTTGAGGCATAGTAGGCTGTAATGATATTTGGTCTCAAAACAGAATTGCTTTTTACAGGTTAAGCAGGTATCCTGGACTTCAATAATGAACTTCATGATTTCCTCCTAGTAGTACCGTTCTTGATCCACTAATAAGGTTTCCACACTCCGCTGTGCCCTAGAGTAAAGTAAGCCTTCATGATCACAGGTATCTTTTATAAAGGTCAAAAATAGGGCAACCTTTTGGACCCTACTTTTTATATAACTTCTGACTCTCCACTTTGGTGTTTCAAGAGTGTCATGTTAAAATCTTCTTAACAGGTTAATTTCATCGTCCCAGGCATCAGGGGGCGCAAGGATGCATTCAATCTTTCATCTCATTGATAATCTAATGAAGAACATGTAACCAAGTCAACCCATTGTCATTATTATAGTGAGTTTCAATTTAGTGTTCATTTTTTATATCATAATGCTGGAGCTCAAAGCCCAATGAGATAGATATCCAGTAAAAATCTTGATATTATGTAGCCATTTTAGGGAGGCGTGGTTGGTGACCATAATGAAGTTAGTTCCATACAAAAAGGGGCAGTAAATTTTATAGCGTGTAAGACATTATGGTACTCCTTTTTGGTAATTCTGTAATTGCGTTCAGCTTTTTTACAACATTCGCTGAAGTATGAAACTGGATGATTTACACCGTTTTCATCCAATTGATCCAGGCTAGATCCAACGGCGCAATCAGAGGCATATGTAAACAAAAAGAAAAAGTTTACCTATAGACTGGGTGACATAGCTAGGACTCCTTTTGATGCATTTATTTAGCGTCTCAAAGGTAGCATTTTGTTCAAAACCTCAATGAATAAAGGGTGTTCTTCACCAAAAGTCGAATGAGAAGCTTAGTGAGCTGTGCAAACTTGGATATTAATTGATAACACAGGTGAACAAATAATTTTTTTGCA
Organism: Massospora cicadina; assembly: GCA_022478985.1. Taxonomy (NCBI): domain Eukaryota; kingdom Fungi; phylum Entomophthoromycota; class Entomophthoromycetes; order Entomophthorales; family Entomophthoraceae; genus Massospora; species Massospora cicadina. Next base: position 162,310 of record JAKSZP010001465.1, on the reverse strand, counting down.
TGGGATTTAACTGTTTCTAAGTATTTTGCACCATTTATTCCAAACATGAAGTCAGTTTTCCTATGAATACTATAGAAAACATGCAATACAGCCAAGAAAAATCATCTTCCCCCACTTCATATTAAGCTTAGCTTGATGGAGCAAATTGTAATGGTTTTGAATACTGAAATGAAAGTTTTTAACACGTTGTTTCTGATTTTCCTGGTCTGTTATTTGACAAAATGAAAGCAGGCCTACTTGATGGTCCTCACATTCGATCCCTTATACATGACAAGGATTTTGTTAGAAGGATGAATCAAAAGGAGAGAGCAGCATGAATTTCTTTTGTAGCAGTTATTAACTACTTAATTGGTAACATGAAGGCAGAGAGCTGTGTACTAATTTAAAAGATGCTAAAGGCAATAAGCAATCTTGGATGCAACATGGTACTAAGATGAACTTTCTGAATAGCCATCTTGATCAATTTCTTGAAGACCTTAGAGATGTTAGTGATGATCAGGTGGATCATTTTTATCAAGACTTGAAGACAATGGAAGAGCGTTATCAATGATGATGGGACAAGCATATGATGGAAGAGTACTGCTGGATCATCAAAAGAAACGTCCTGGGACAGTCTAAAAACTCAAGAGCTACAAGCGCAAGTTCTTGCCTACATGAGTTTTGCATGCCCTATATGTCACATTGCCGTACTAACTAATTAACATCTTCCATCTTTATGTACATAATAATGATATAGCTAAGAAATTTATATGTTTGCATCTAAAATTGTTTTATGTCATATTTATTTTCAAAATAAGTGATTTTATTCCTTTGCATTCCAAAGTTGCATGCATATCTGTACGCAATTACAAGCTTTTGTGTTTAAAAAATTGTATATTATCACCACAAAGGTGATTAAGGAAATATCATACATTACTAGGCTGAGATAAGTGCTGAAATATTCAAAAATTTTACAATAGCATAAAAATTGTTAAAAAGAATTGTAAAAACTGTAGCTTGCAGAGAAAAACTAGCTTCAGTCATGAAATCAGTGCAACGAAATTAGTTAAGAACAAGTGTTTTTGTCAATAAAACAAAATGTTTTGTACCCCTGTGTAATAATACCCCATCATACTCAGAAACACCTGAATATCTCATAGGTTTGAGGTGAAGGAATTTTATATCGCGTTAAACTTATCTTGTAAGGGTTGAATTCCTTCCTGGGAGATAGCATTCTAAAAGAAATCTCTAGTCTTTTCTAAAAAAGTGTATTTTGTCAGTTTTACTTAATAGACTAACAAAGTCGATGAAAATTTCCTTTAGATGAGTAAGATGTTCATTAAAGTTTTAGCAAGACACCATGATTTCATTAAGAAAGACTATGAAACAACCTACTTAAGATCCTGTATAATGTGATTCATTTATTGCTTAAAGGTTGCAAGTGCATTACACAACCCTTGAGGTAGTTATGTGGGTTATAATAGGCCTTCACTGAAAATAATTGCATTTTTACTGGTCTTGAGAAAAAAGGTCCATTTGACACTATATTCTGGTTAAGTCCATAGTAGAAAAGAATCTAGAACTGAAAAAGCTGTGCTAGAGCATCATTGATGTGAGTGATAAAAGAACTATCCTTTTATGTGAGATTAATTCAGCTTCTGGTAGTCCATATCTATCTGATGACCTCCGTTTTTCTGTTATATAAACAAGAGAGGGGATGACCAAGGGCTTTTGGAAGGTACTAGCAATCCAGCGTCTAATAACTATTTGAGCTCTGCCCTCATTTGTTGCTCTTTGACTTTTGTTTTGAAAGGTTTGTATTAGATGGGGCAGGCATCACTGACATCAATGGTGTGGCTCCAATACTTAACTTGCCCGTAGTTGGTGACAGATTAAAAAATATGTCACTATAAGTCTCTAATAAAGAGTGAAGTTTATCAAGTTCGTCTGGGTTTAGTTCATCTAAAAATTTAAGCGTTAGGAAAAGTAAATAGCAATTTTTTGGTTGGTTGGCCCATTTCCAACATATGAAAATAATGAATCTTGTTATTATTTTTCAATTCTTCAGCAGGCCCTTTTAAACTCCTAATATTATTCACAATGATATACTGGTTGGTAAGGTTCCCCAATAAAAAATATTAATAGGTAGCTGGTAGACTGGGTCTAGTATACCAGGCAGTACTAGAGACTAAAGGACTTTTTCCAGTGATTCTTATTATGTGCACTAAGAAGTTTTTGGGAATCTGTAAAGTAATATTGGTGCCAATCACTCGCTGTTTACTGGACTTGTTTAGTTTCTCTTCTGAGGCATATTTAGGAATTCCTTATAACGCGCCCACCAATTTGGGCACCTTATTTGTATTCCACCCAAACATTTTATAGTGCTTCTATAATGCAAAGGAAGGGTACTCAACAAGGCAATAATATTTTTCTTGTTGTCACCTTATTGATTAAAACTAGGGGAACATTAAATGAGCAGGGAAAGATAACTTTGCCTCATATTGATGAATCCATCTTATTCAAGTAAGAATTTAATGTCAATAACACTTCTTGATTATTGTTATCCAGGTTTATAGCAGGTGGCTGACAGGATAATCTTACCAATCTGAATAGGTAAAGAGGAATGCCTCAATAGCGAGTGTACTGTTTAGACCTGCAGTTCCAAACTCTTGTGAGTAGTCCAGGTCAGGCGCCAACTTAATCTTCTTGATAAATTTCGAGGATATCACATTGATTGGGGAACTAGTCTCAAGGATGGTCATTACTGCACCTTATTGATGATAACCTCTACCTTAGATATAATTCCGCTAAAGTTAGAAGGGAGAGCTAAAAGATCCTTAAGATGGAAAACGGAGGAAAGTTTTTGAGCTGTTTCAGGATACCTAATTTTAGTGGATTGTAGAGTCTGAACATGCTGAGTAGGTCAAATCAGCAAGGCAATGAACTGGTTGGCATTGATGGCAGTACCAATAAACTCAGGGCCTCCAAACCTTGAATAAGATAGGTTTTTTCTAATATCATGGCCTTATTTAAGCTTCGAGGCTTAGCCAATCTGGTATCCTTACTTCAACTGTGGCTCTTAGGAAATAATGTCCAAGGTCATCAAAACCTTCAGATTATTCATCAGAGGGGTTATCTATGCACTTCAGAGGGGCAATAGGAGGGAGTCTAGAGTCTGGCACATCAGGTTAATTGACTTGAAGCGCATGATGCACATTGTTGCAGCCCTTTCTTATTTCAGTAGATGTCATAGGGCGCTCAACTACAATTTTTGTCTTATGAGCAGGCATTTCAGCCTAAACAGTATGTGGCAGAAGCTCTTTGTTGGATGGCTTTGGATGAACCTTGGAGATAGGTTTCATGATGTGAACGGGCAGAAAAGATGTTAAGGAAGTTATGAACAGTGTCATATAGGGACGTGGCAATTGATCTGCTTCAGGAGGCCCCTCAGTGGAGGGCGTGGGGCAAGGTATAGTCTCCACTGCATGCAAAAGGCGACCTTTGGGTGCAGATGATGGAAGGGAGAGGTGCCCTGTCGCCAATAGTACACTCTAGCCAACCTCATATAATGGAGGGCTGTCTGTTTTAAGTTGCACCAAAGAAGCAGGTTTTTGAAATGCAAAAATGAACAGGAGGGGCAATCTGATCACAATGGACTACTTTCACCAAACACAGTTGAAAGATTTTTAATGGTTAAGACTTGGGGTTTTAACAAAACACAACTTAGGTAGTCTCAATTTAAAGAAATCTGAAACATCCAATAAAGCCTCCTTTATATCACGAATATTCCATAAGTAATGTTTCACTGAGATAATGCGCCTGTTTAAAAAAGAGCGAGAAGACAAGCAAGTCAGAATTTCAGCAATGGCGTCGTCAGGAGTTATCATTTTAGGGGTTAACAGCGTATGGGATTCTAATAAAAACTGATCAGCAAACCATTAACAGGGTCTCCTTTGTGCATGCTAAGGTGCATGAAGGCCTGTTTTCATGCTTAAATTCTGCAGTGAGCTAAATTCGTCCATAAGCGCTTCTTTGACCTCCGCTCAGGTACTAACGGTGTCCATAAGAGGATTTATTACGCTTGAGCCATGCGACTTAAGCAAGGGAGGATGTGCTTATTTTTCTGATGATCATTCATTTCTTCCTTGGTAGATTCATAGACATATAAAAACGAAGAAACACTACCCTAACCTGGGGTAAACTTGTTTTTAATGTGAGGTTAAAGGGGACAGCAGGAGTGGCCCATGTGGATCTGGAGAAGTGGTGCCATTTGAGCTTTTTAGAGTGACAAAGAGTTGGCTAGTTGCTGTTCCAAAGTGGCTATCCTTGTTTCATCTCCAGCGGTGAGGTTGGGAGGGATATTGATCCAGACGTCCTCCATTTTTTGGAAGATTATGGTGTAAAGCTCCCCTGTAGTGAGAGCCACTTGTTGGAACCCAGGCACTTTTATGCTCTCAGGTGCTTTTGGCACTAAATTTAAACTATATAGCAGATGCTGTAGTATTAAAAACTCTCGACTACTAATGAAGATTTTTTGGGGAAAGTAGACCAAAAATATATATAGTTTTAATAAAAATAAAGTTAAGATTATTTATTTTAAATGGGGCAAACAAGAGACGCTTATAAAATTAACACTTCCTATTATATACGCTACTCTGAAGCTAATAGTGAGATGCAAGAAAATTCAGATTTACCCTGATGTTGTCTGCAATGGTCCACCAGCCAAAGCAGGCACTGGACAAAAGTTTTTTTCTAAGCCTCTTCACCGTTTTTTATGGCATCTTAGGCTATTAGCTGAAGTGCCATGTTAGAAAATTTTTTTATTTATGAAAATCCCTTTGTTTAGCCCATTTACAAATAAAGATGCATGGCGGCTCCTCTTTTTGGATTGGGCATTATTAGTTTAAAAAATTTAGATTAGGCAGAGGGTAGACCATTTTAGTTAATGATAATTTAGCTTATCATACCTCTCAAAAAATCTTTTTAACATAATAGGGCTTGATTTTAGATGTTAGGTCGACAGAAGGGATGACAAATCCATGATTTAATAACTTGATAATTTATCCAATCAGGCGTTCTGAGATTATTAAGCTCACCTAGTTAACAGAAGTCCTAGGAGCTGATTGGAGGGTATATATTCACCCTTCAGAACCCCATCAGGTCTATGAAAGGGGTTGTTTTCCCTGAGGCGGTAGCACTAAATTTAGATTGGTGCTGGGGAAAACTTTAAAGTCAGTTTTTCTATTCAATTTGGGCTTTAGAGTATCCATAGCAACTATATCCAAGCTGTTTGTCTGAGGGCTAGAAGTAAAATCATGTTCCCAATCTTAACAATTTCGCCAAGAATCAGAATAAGGACTTTTAGTAATTATTAAACTATTGGACAGTGGGACATTCTTCTTAACTAGGTGAGCATCCAATTTTATGAATCTATTAAAAGTAAGTAAGAGCGCAATGTAGTATCGCATACTGCCAAATGCTAAAAGGCTTGCTTTGATATCCTTTCTTCACACTTGGTTTTCTTCAACAACTTAAGAAAAATGATTCCCCCTACAATTGTAAGTCTGCCAAGGTATTCCCCTTCTGCTAGAATTACTAGTGATACATTTTATTTATAACAAGAAACATTTAAAATGGTATACCAACAAAATATTTATACATAAAAGATAAGGGAGCAAATCACTAGGGCTTGTATAATTACATCTGTAGCTGCACTCAACTAGATCTAATTGAGTTTCTAGAAGATAGCCATAATAAAAGTTTTAATCCTCATACAGAATATTTTATGCCAGCATGGGGGACAAGATATAAGTAGGGATTATATATTAATCAGAGTGGATATGAACGCCTAGGGTATAGGTCTAGTCAATCTCTGGCTTAAGTTAGCAGAAATTGCACCGGCAGGGTTAAGGACTTGATCTTCCACATACTTATAACTACAGCTCTGAGAAGAAATATACAATAATCAATTAAATACAACTTTAACAACCCCTTTATGGAGTCAGAGGCCAAACTATTATATACTTCATAAGTGATCAAATACTGTTAAAAATTACTAGTTAAAATATAAACATTCATTTGTATTACATTAACTGATGGTTAGTTAAACTTTTGCAACATTTAACCCTACTAGAACAAACATCAGTAACATTGAGTGGGATTCAGAAGAGTTATTGAGAGCTAGGGTCTATAATTCTAAAGTGAAGGTGTGGCTTCTTAAGGAACTTAGCATGCACTCATTTGATAAGTTGGCCCTTAATAGGATCCACAAGAGTGTAAGGATCTGTAGATGACTTCTCAATGATCTCAAAGGGTCCTTTCCAAATATCTGCTAGTTTGCTCTTCTTCCAAAGCCTTCATTCTCAAGATATCAAACCAATTCCCTACTCCAAAAGTAGGTGATGTCTAGAAGTCTTCATTATCGCATGCTATAGCCTTGAATTTTATGAGGCAGTGCGTTAGAGTAAGCAGAACTTTATAGCTAAATTAAGTATTGCGCGGGCTAATTAAGGCATTACTTAAACTTGTACTCTTTTCTGTAACACATGAATATAAAAGTGGCTGCAGTAAATGTCGCTTTCCACGAAGTAAGGCAAACAGGGAGTGCCCTGTGGCCAAATGATATGCAACATTTTACAAAATTATGGTAGAAGGAAAGAAAAGGTTCTAATTGGACGTTTTGCCTGTAACTAACTTTTGTAAAATCCCCGCATGAGTACCATTAAACTCATTTGATGGTGATGTGGTCTCAGGGTGATAATGCGTAGATAGTTCTATCTTATATCCATTAAATCATTAAGCTTAGAATTATATGAGATGTGTAAATTAGTCCCATTATATTTTTAGCAGAAACTGGGGACATCTATGCTGTTAAACAACATTTTTAGAATAAAATTAACTGTAGTTGTGGCCCCTAAGTACTTGCCTAATTTTTCTTCCACCATTTGGTAAGGTAATCAATGGCCATAATGATATACTTAAACTGACCAGTAATATCGGCCATTGGCCATCAACGTCCCTAGAGAAAGTGTGCCAGGTTTATTGGGTTTAATCATCCGATAAGTTGTGGCGTTCTGGTATGGAGCTTCAGCTTGGCATTCGTGGCAGCAGTTGAATGACTTATGCATAACATAAGATATGGAATCTTAATAATAAAGGGATAATAATCGTTTAAGATTTTCTTATATTGATCATGTCAGTCACATTATGAGCGGCAATAAAAAATCTGTTTGCTTGGTAAACCTAGGGAAAAAGGCTGTTTATCAAGAATCTTGTATAAATTCCCATCCTTCAGAGAAGTAACTTGGTTTATTTTGCCTAACGTGTGTTTGAATCTCGTAAGAGTAATGCCATATTGTTGAGTAACCTTTTTGTTACATAATTTGCTGTTCCGACCAGCCATTAAGGCTACAGTAGGTAGAAAGGAGATTCTATTTACGTTTTGATGCTGTACGCTGGGTTGGCATTATATTCCAGAGTCATATGTTTATAATTTCAAGTTCCAACAGATCAACCACCCTTCAGATCTTTAAAACTTTGTAGCCAGCGCAGATAAGCATGATCAGTTACCATGGTAAGATGCACTCTGTGGATGTATACTTGAAATTGATTACAATCGTAAATGACAGCCATACACTCCTTTTCAGTAGTGGTATAATTCTGGTTATGTATATATAACGTTTACAGTAAGCGACGGGCTGCTCTACCCTTTTATATTAGAAAGGATACCACCACCATTATGGCAGTAAGGGATGCGCCTGTATGAATAACAACCAAATTTATCTAAAGTTCAGTACATCAGTATTGGCGTTTGCATTTAGGCAAAGCCTAACTTATTAAAGGCTAACTGACAATGGAACACCCATTCAAAAGAACCTCCATTTTTGAGAATGTGAAATATTGGCTCACCTAGTTACTTAAGTTCTTAATGAACTGGCAATAGTAGATAATCATTCCCAAAGATAACTGTATAATACACTTGCTACTTGGTTGTGACATTTTTTATAGCCTCAACCTTAGCAGGATGGGGCTGTAAGCCTAGTTTGTCGAAAATAAACATCAGATACTAAGTTGTTTGCAGAAGAAATTGCACCTATGAGGTTTAATTATCAAATTGGCTAAGTACTGTCTACTAAAAACTTCCTCTAAATGCTGCAAATTCTCCATAAACATTCTAGAAAAATTATTTATGTTGTCCAAATATACAAGCACTTGAGAGATTTTAAAATCCCCCAATATTCTATCCATAAACTCTGGAATTTTACTGGGGCGTTACACAGCTCCTGTAGCATCCTAGTGGGTTGGTATAGACACTGAGATATGAACATAGAGCACTTCTTTTTCTCCTATTTTGGTAGCTCAATCTGCTAATAACTATAGATAGGATCCATAGCTGAGGTATATTATGTGCCGCTTAAATGGTCTAGTGTGTCATCGTTATGGAGTAAAGGGTGAGAATCTTCTTTGGTAATATTGCTTAGCTTTGATAGTTTATCACCATTTGATCTTGAATATTCTTATTTTAATAGCCAGAACTAGGGAAGCCTAAGGACACTTGGAGGGCACTTACATCCCCTGATGCACAAGTTGGTCAATTTTTTGGTTAATGACTTCATCCACCGCCTTTGAACGCTGAACAGGATGAAGGTGAAACAGCAGATAAGTACTTTAATTTTCTGGTTTAATAAATCGTGAGCACACCCTAAATAACAGTCTTCTATTGAAACAATACTAATATACTTGTCAAATATAACCAGCGCTAGTTCCTTTTCTACCTTTCATCAGCCCAAAAAGGCGTTCTCAAGGTATTAGCAATAATACCAATTGATGATCATTGTCCTCAAGCCCAAGTTTTTCAATATTTCCAAAATCATAGAGACTTGATACCTCTTCAAAAGGGAAAAATTGAACACAAGCGACTATTTATTGTCACTTAACTTCCACAGAAGGATATAATTTAAATAAAAGCACCTGAATTTCGCCATGATCTGAAAGAATAAACTTAGGTTCAATGACTGGTTCTAAACTGGAACAATCAGACGAGGTGAATTGTAGCCATATAATATTGGGGAAAGGCTAAGGTAATTATAGTTCCCATTATAGCTTAATGACTCACTGGATTGGTTAGGGTAAAATTAGCACGTACAAAGTCCCTTAGATTATATAATCTGAGTTGGTAACCGCCAGGTACAGCCACGTAGCTGCAGGTAACAAATTGGTAATATACCATCATTATACCTGATGTTAACGAACCTCTGCTTTTTGGTCCATTAGAACTGCATTTTTCTGGTTATAAAATAGTGGAAGTGCTTGTTCAAATAGCTATAGCATATTCCCTTCAAAATCAGCTTTTACTCTTTAATTTACCATAAACAAGACTCCAATCAAAAAGTCAAACATTTATTAGGGATCACAATATTCAGAATAAAAAAACTAATATGCCAAAATACAGTGGTAATGCATTATACACTCCTTCTGAAGTAGTGGTCTGGGGGCTGGAGGTACCCTAAACTTTTGATATGATCTATGTCTAGAATAAGACCCAATTTTCAAAAATCAAATATCACAGTATTAATTGGCACCCCACTGTCTATAATAGCTTAAACTTTGAGCATATTTACAGTTAATCAATATAAGCAAACTAAAGAAAATAAATATCAATATGATTTATTGTAAGGATGTCAAATTTGTCCACTTGACCTATAATTTTTGGAATTCTACAAATAACTGCGGGCTAGATCTTTTAAGGCCTCAATAAATACAGCCTCTTGGACCCCATCAACTAGGGTTTTAAAAGAAACATCTAGAAGATCAAGTGGTTCCAACTGTTAAACATACAGCTTATTACTACTTCTTCCAACAACTCAGCATTTGTTTTTCTTGTTTTGGGTAGTCATCACTACATTATCACTTATTGAAACATGAGCCAGTGAAGGCAGCCTGGCATAGTCTCCTTTCCATCTAAAATAAAAGGGTCTCAGCAATTCATTCTTACCTAATATTTTGTTAGAGAAGGCGGATGTAGAAATTCCATTCAAACTCCACCCTTTCTTTTCCAGATTCACCATCATCCACAGGGCTCAATAAAGGATCCCAGGGTTTAAAACATAGCTTAGGACAAAGGTTGGCGTAATGATTCACTTTTTTGCGATAATTAAAAGTTTTCCTACTAACATTCGGATTATATCAGTTAAGGGCCATACAGAAGAGGTAAACCCTTTTTAGGAGAGGCCCCAAGGCCGCTGTTTATGAGACTCCTAATAACTTTTGTTAAGCACCTCAAAAAGTTATGTCGCAACATCAGAGATAATTCATCATATCTGTATAATATTCTCTTAATTTTAAACAGGAATATATCCTGATAAAAATCTTTATAAGGCTCACAGTCGTGGTGTAAAGAGATTTGTTAATCAAAATAATTAATAACATTAGCACTAGATAGCGTCTGTGCTTTCAAGTTAATTTACTCCATGAGTATTTTCACAGTTTAATTTTTAATGATGTCAAGGAACTCACTTTTATGGGTGGTCACCTATTCTACCCCACCAAACTCTTTAGTAAAAAGATCCTTGCATTGTGGTTGGTCAACCAATATTCTCTTGTTTAGGAATAACTATATCCTGGCTTTAAGAGTCCAGCGAGTTAATTACTGTTGCCACTAAGCGTCCTTAGATGCACCTGCCATACTAATTTCAAAGAGACTAATAAAATTGTGTATGTTCACCTTTTTATCAAACTTCTTTTAATGATAAGGTTGTCATGAGTCTAAGTTTCATGGTTGCAGGCGCTAAAGGCCTGCATTACTCTTGAATTACTGAGTGAAAAAGACAAGAAGTAGGGGTAAACTGGCCTTGAATTGATGAAGCAGCCTTGGACGAAAGGCTTATGTTTTAGAGCTTCCATTTCAAGCTCAATGGTGCTATGCCCATTAAGTCTGACAGTCAACACTTGAAGCTGACTAAGTCATACAACTGGTATATTTTTTATCTAAAAGGGTGCCAAGTCACCACTTATGTCCCATCAGCTAGAGTATCCATTCTATGAAAAGTATGGAGAAATTGGACTTTTGTGAAGTTAAACTAAAAAGAAATATAGAATTAAAAAAGTAAATCTATTATAGTATGAATAATGGCTTATATATGTCGTATTTGACAATATAACCCTCCAAAAAGGATTGATAAGATTAATAGGAGGAGAAATCTTGAAGGGAGGCTCTTGGTCAGGCGATGCATTCCAGATGGTATAGTGCCTTTGTATCATATTTTTATATGGAAAAAATGGTAAGTTAAATACCCAAGTTAGGTGAGACTGGGTTAAACTTAGGTTCATCATTTGGCAACTTCTTTAACTTCTCTTTTTTCAGGTCCATCTTGATTTGCTGCCATAGTTGACACTTCAAAAAGTTATCATCTGATCTTCTGATGATCTTTCACTTTGCTTAGGCTGGAATTCATCACAGGGTATATTTAAGCTCAGTTCAGACCACAGTTTTTTCCTAGATTTGATTTGAGCTGTGACCAATATTGATTGCTCTGAGTAATTTATCCAGTTAATCCCTTCAACACCCTTATTAAAACTAGGTTTCAATTTGGCTGTGGGAGTCTAATGGTCAATCTTTTCCCATAATAGCCAATATCATTATATCTAAAATCAACCACCTCAAGAATATTGGCGGGTGAGTACCATTGCAAGAATAAGCTATAAATGCAGTTGAACATTACTCCAGTTTCCAAAGACCTAATTCAGTATTCATTTCCATGCTTGTACATGATATTTTGCCCATTACAGTTTAAATATAATCTTCCTCCTTGTGGTGCTATTTGAATGTTATAATATAGACCAAATCCAAAATCCAAAGGGCAGTTAAAGGTTAGCAAGTGGCATTTACTGCATGGCCTTTTCTTATAAGCGTCTTGACTATACTCATAATTGCCTCTCAATAGAGTTGTATAAAAAATTGGGCTAATCTTATTAATGCGTTATCATGATCAACAGTATTATCACTGGTATTTCCTGACTTAATAGTACTAGGATTCCATATTCTCTTCCATATAAGGCTTTAAGGGTAACACATTGTTAGTTTGATGTAAACTTATCTGGTAAGCCATCATTGCGCTTGGGAGATACTGGTCCCAGTGTAATATATATAGGTAGTGGCCATTTTTGTAGTTTTTAAACCAATTGTTGTACAATTGCCCTCACGGATATAAGAAAAGAATTTTTGGTTCAGAATAAACCAAAAGGGGATGATCGGACATTTGCAAATCTGAGATGGGGATAAGAGTTGTTTGAATAAGAATAATGATAGTATTGACCAAAAAATGCTTGTCAATTCTTGGTGGAACCCATTAGATTGGTCTAACACTTTTACTAATACTACATGGGCAATTAGCACAAGGTTGGGCAGTTAAATTGCCCTGACTACTCAGTGGAATATGGCAAGCCCATTGGAGGTTCCTCCACATGCCACGCGCTATTTCCATTCAAAAACCTAAGCGGGAACCACCCCCTTTTATAGGCTTGACGGGGTTCCCCAAGGTGCAATTATTTCTCTAACGGTGATTGGTTAAAATATCAAATTGTTACCCCATGGGTTCTTCTTGCCTAAAATAACTTTTCCTAAGTCATCTTGCAAAATTGAAACGAATTTTCTTGAGCTCTGATAGGTTGAATTTCCATATTCCCTAATTAGACTTCTTTAAGCTATTCTGAACATTAGCATTAAGTTCCATTTGACCCTTGATACTTTTTATAGTTTAGACACTGAATGGTAGCATTGAGAGGAATCACTTTTTTCTTCTTTTCCCGCGCCCAATAAAAACCTTTAAAAACCCAACTTTACTTTTTTTAAAAAAGTATTAGCTTTAGTTTTATAAATGTTTTGTGGTTATATGGCTGTTTTCAGCACCAGCAAGCATAAACCTTGCTGGATTACCACAAAGTGGTGCTCACTATAGGGGTTCTTGTACAACACACAATTATTATCATTAAATGGAGGGCGTACCTTCTGGAAGTGTTACTAGCTGGGTGAGAAATTGAGTTTGGGATGAAGATGACCATATGGATAGACCCCAACCTTATCATTTGAAGGAGCGTCGTTTGAACAAGATCCTGATAGCAGAGTCTCACCGCCTTACTGGCCTTCAGCTGAAATAGTGTGAGGCCTAACTTAGACTTAATCTTTCTGATGCCTATAGTCAGCTTACCAATTTGACTACCTATGTCCACAAAAATGCACATCCTGCTTTGTTTCACATGATACACCTATTAGCCGTCCATCATTAAGAGCTGCACCAACAACTGGAAATTCATGATGATCTAATATTAGCTTATGTTAATTTATACCATCTGAACTCTGAACGTATTGGAGCAGTGAAATCTGGTGTGGAGGTAAAAGCAAATTCATTATTAAGTTGCATGAGCGGATCATTACCATGGATACTGGTGTAGCAAAGTATGTAGAGGAGGCGATGAAGATTTTCTGGGATTAGTTAAACGCCTCTGCAGCTAGCACCCGCTCTCTACTTGAGGAGTTTGTCAAGGAACTTGAAAAACATGAAGAGCAAACTCGCAGCAACCTCTTTATGCACGCGTCCACCCCTCAACCTGGGGATGAACAACGTGTGGCTGTGGTGGAGTGGCAACTAACCCAAGCCTTGTCACGCGTTGAGAAGCTTGAGCGACGTCTAATGCAAGAAAGAATTTTGGGCTACCCCCACTCTAGAAGTAAAGGTTGCTCACTTGGAAAAGGAGCTATCCCTTAAAGCTTCCCTTTTAAAATCTAAAATACCTGGTTTGACGCTTTAGAAAATGTGAAAAAGAAGCTCAAGGGGTAAAAACCTCACTTGAAAAGCCTGCTCTGTTGAAGGAAGAGCATAGTCAGTTGACACAGGTTGAGCGTGGCTATGAACAGATTAAGGGTGACGTACATTTGCAAGGCTCCCATCCACGTTAAAATGAAGGGTGTATGCAGACAAAAGAGGATCTCAAAATACGTGTGGGGGTGGTGAAAGTTGATCAACAAAACTTAAGCTCTATAGTATCACAATTCCGATTTAAAGTCAAGGCACTGGAGAGTCAGGTTGAAGAACTGGAAACACGCAAGCTGAGAATGGAAACTTAAATGGCTTTATGTGAATTCGCCTTCCAAAAGCCCATTGCCACCATGAAAACAGGCTTGAAGCTATCTGAACCAGCTCAATCAAACCTTTTGCTCCTTTGATCAATTGGACTTCACGAGGAAACCAATGGTACAGATGCTCCTGCAGTTCATACCCATTCTGGGGGTGACCATGTTTCATTCAAACCAACTTTTTAAGGATAAGTTTATCCCTGGCAAGGGCAACATTGCTTCGTTTTTATATGTCTATGAAGCTGCTATGGAAGGGGCGACTGACCATCAGAAGGTCAAACATATCCCCTCTTGTTTGAGTCGCATGGCCCAGGAGGCGATGGTGCCCCATATGGATGCCCTTAACACCTGGTTCAACAATAAGGAGGCCCTCATTGACGAGTTTGGCTCAAAAAAAAGATTAAGCATGAAGAAGCAAGCGTTCATGCGCATTAGCATAAGAAGAGGAGAGTTGGTGGTTGCCTTTGCAGAATACTTCTATATTGAAGCTCAGATGTTCTTAACTTCTAAGATGTTGACTTGATTGACGCTGTTGCCGCTATCTTGACTGGGTTGGCATCTGATCCTCCTTTTGCGATGCACATCAATTCAATCAAACGCTATTTCCTCAACATCCACGATATAAAGGAGGCTCTAAAAGATGTCGCTGAACTCCAAAAGCTTGAGATCCTCGTGGAGTAGTATCCCTACCTCACGTTATTACCTTTTGAAGATAAAAAGCCCAAGCCTTGGGTCCTGGCCATTGAAGACAAAAAGGAGACTCTTCTAGTTTATGAGACCTGAGGAGCAGGACAAAAAGCCAAGTGGCCTGAACGCCCCCAGTATGCATACTGCAACAAGGTTGGGCACTATGAGACTGTGTGCTGGAAAAAGATAGCTGATATTGAGGATCAGGAGAATTGAAAAAAGATGTTGGCACAGGGATAAGCACTCCTATTGCTGACAAATCTCATGTGCATGACTCATTTACTCAAATTATACCATTATCCATTGTTGAAAATACCCCCAGGGATGTCTCTAAAGGGGATTATGAGGATTTTTGTTACTACGTATTAGGAGTACCCGCTGAAGTGGAGGCCCCTGATCTTTTGAACGCCTGAGGAGTAGATGAGACCACCATACCTGAAGATACATACCTCAGCTAAGTTCTATGATGACCCACAGTTTTTGACACCACCAGCAATGCTGATCAGCTCTTATCTGGCTTAATTCGCCATCTCCAGCGAGGTAACACCATGAAGTCCATCCTGGAGAGTTACCCTGAGATTGCTCACAAACAGCTCCACCTTCTGGCTTAAGGAGGTCTTAGCTCTGTCTCCTAACTTTGGAGGAACACTCACCAAGGTAGAAGTGGTCATTCAAAAAGTCCAGGTGATGGCCATCCTGGATACTGGCTCCCAGTGAATGTAATTTCCTCAAAGTTGATAAAAAATCAAGCTAGCGCCTGAATTGGAGTACAATTAAGAGTTTGGAACCGCAGGCCCAAACAGCACCCACTCCATTAAGGGCATACTCTTCTCTTCCCATTCGAATTGAGAAGTTTATTTCATTGGCCCCTGCAGTGGCCTTGGACAACAACACCTATGCTATGCTCATAGGTACTCAATTTATGATCAAATATGAGGGAATTTTCAACATGAAGCAAGGCTTCCTTTAATTACTCAAATATGAAGTCACTTTAGTTTTATCCTATAAAGATCTCATCAAGAGAAAATCTTCTTACCTGGTTGAGCACTCATTTTCCGCTTTACCTTTGCCTTATACCACATTTGGGAGATTTACAAAAATTTTTCCTGATTCAGTGGATGCCAAGGATGGTATTCCATTTTATGCTGCAGATGAGGTAGTGATTAAGTCAGGTGAACAACGAGTGGTTGACACAAAGATCACCCTCTAAATCCTACACTACTGCTTGTTACACCTCATAAGTATTGAGGGCGTTAGCCCCTTGGAGCCTCGGGTATTGCCTGGCATTCTAGATCTAGCCTTCTAGAGGCCTATTACTCTTCTGTTGAAAAATCTCACTGGCAAGGACATAGTTGTAAGAAAACATCAGGAGTTTGGTAGAGGCTTTTTAGTTCCTGTGGAGGACATTAAACAAATTCAATTCAATTGCTCTACGTTGGATATGGGCCTGCCAATGGATAAACTGTTATGCATTTACCCAATGTCCATATCTCGGATGAGCTGACCCAAGATGAACTTGACAAAGTTCACACTCTATTGGAAGTATTTAGCGACATATTCTCCAAATCAGATAATAACTATGGCCATATGAAGGACTGGAGCCACTCCATTGATGTGGGTGATGCCCGTCCTATTTGGTCAAAACCTTACTGCAAGTCAAAGGTGGAAGAACATCAGATGAGGACAGAACTCAAGCAGTTACTAGACGCGGGGTTACTAGTTCCTTCACAAAGCCCTTGGTCTTCCCCCCCTTTTGCTGATAAACGAAGAACGGAGGTCATCAGATAGTCATGGACTACCGCAAATTAAATAACCTAACAAAAAATGATAGCTATCCTATACCCTACATTGATGACACCATAGAACAACTCTCCGGATCTAACTTCTTTTCTGAGATGGACTTTGCTAGCGACTTCTTGGCAAATGGACCTTCTCCACAAGACCAGTAGAAATGTGCTCTTATTTTCAGTAAGGGTCTCTTCCAACCCACCTAATTACCTCACAGTTAAGCAATGCACCTGCAACTTTCCAGCATGAAAAGGATCTTATCTTGCAGGACCTGAAGTTAAGTTATGTCATTGTATATCTTGATGAAATCAAAGTTTTTCTCAAGAACCTCTAATGAACACCTTGATCACTTGAAAGAGGTGTTATAACGCTTATGTTAGTCAATTATAAGTTAAAGCACACAAAGAGTACTTTTTTCCTAAGAAAATTGGATTTTTATGGACACTCCATTTCTAAAGAGGGATTTAACCCATACAAGAAAAGACCAAAGCAAGTTTTAAAAAATTCCTCCCCCTAAAAAATTTGCAGGATATTCAGGTAATTCTAGGGAATGGGTATTCTCACCAGTTCATCCCTAAATTCGCCCAATTCAGTGAAACTCTCATCCGCCTATTGACTAAGAACACCCCTTTCCACTGGGGTGCTGAACAGAAGGCCGTTTTTTGACGTTGAAGCAACAGATACAGCAACTTGTTATTATGAGACATCCCAACTATGGAAAGCCGTTTATATTGTTTACTGACGCCTCAGACTACGCTTTTGGAGCCATCTTAGCTCAACTTGATGAAAAAGGAGTTGATCATCCTGTATTCCATAACAGTAAGATGCTATCAAAGGCGGAACGCAACTACAGTGTAATGGAAAAGGAGTACCTTAAGGTCTGTTAACTGTAAAACACTACAGCTCTTTCCTGTATGGGACTAGCTTCACTGTGGGTTACAAACCATGCTTCGTAGAAATGATTACAGAACATGAAGGATCCTACTGGCCGGTTAGCTCGCTGGGCTATAAAGCTTTAGCATTATGACAAGAGGAATGAATACCATGCTGGAGCCCATCACATGAATGCTGATGGGTTAACTTGGCTGCCAGTCCTTTACCTGGATTATAGTGAAGCTGGAAGTCTATATGACCTTTAATGACCCCCAATGACTGGGAGGATGAGGATGAGCCTGTCCAAGAATTGTTATCCTGGCACTCACGTACCACCAAAGTGGAGAATAAGAAATTGTACAAGCAGGTGAGGGCAAAGTGGCTGCCTTACCTTCGGCCCTCAGGACGTGTACCTGTTATCATAGAAGCTCAATCCACCTAAGTCCTGGGGGAGAAAAGAAAACCTATGAGTGGATTAGAGATCACCAATATTGGGAAAAAAGTTATGAAAACTATTGTCAAAGCCCTGGATGCCAAACTCACGTGTAAGAAGCAATCCAATTCTAGGACTATATACCAATATCAACCAACTATCCCCCCTAACAACTTTTCCACACCATCAGCCTAAATGTAATAGGTCACCTCCCCTAGACTACTTATGGAACCAAATTTATATTAGTAGGCATTGACCACTTAATTTTTGTGGGTTGAAGCTGTGGCTCTCCCTGCCTAAACGGCCAAGGCCACAGCCATATTTTTTACATTAAAACACATTCACTTGTTATGAGTGTCCTTAAGTTCTACTCTGCAAAAATGGTAAGGGCTTCACCTCCAGAGTAGTCAAAATTCTGGCTACTTCCAGAATGATCTCAATAATTTCTTCTCAGCTCCTTATAATCCCTTTACCAATGGGGCCATGGAGAGAGCAAATGGAACCTCAGTCTCCATCTTACGAAAAATGGCATCTTCTGATCCACTTCACTGAGATCAATTCCACCCAGTGCTCTTATGGTATATCGGATTAGTTATCACCAGATCCCAAAAATGTCCCCATTAATTGTTTTGTATGGGAGAGAACCAGGGATACCAGCACTTTTAGCTAATAATGTCTTCTCTAGTGGTGAGGAACCTGAAAAAGCCATGAGAAGATTGGCTCACTGTATCATTCAGCTTCAATATGAGGCTATACAAACCTAGCAAAAATTGATCACTAAAGAAGGATAAGCTGCCAATGAGCTTTGGGCTCCCCTACCTTCATTCTAAGTGTCTGATATGGTAATATAATATAAAAATCACATGCCTCCTAGAAGCGGCAATCTTGGATCACTTTAGTAGGGTCCTTTCATTATCACTTACAAGAGATGAAACGAGTACTTTATAAAGTTCTTGGCTACAGGAATTACCATCAATAGGATATATGGCCGTTTCCTACAGCCCTGTTCTCCCCCATTATTCTTGATGGTGAAGATGTCAGACAATTGCCCTCACAGATCTAAGAAAAGAATGTCTTGGGTCAAAATAGGAGAAAGGGGAAATATCAGACATTTATAAATTTGAAATGGGGATAAGAGTTCTTTATATAAGAATAATGATAGTATTAGTCAAAAGGCCCTGGTCAATTCTTGGCGGAACCCCTTGAATCAGGGTAACACTTAAACTAATATTACACAGGCAAGTGGCACAAGGTTGGGAAGTCAAATTGCCCTGACTACGCAGTGGAATCTGGGAAGCCCATCAGAGGTTCCTCCCAGGCCACATCTAGTTACACCCAATCACTAAAAAGGGTACCACCCTTTTTATAGGCTTAATGGGGGTTTCCCAAGGTGCAATTATTTTTTCTAACGGCGATT
Organism: Massospora cicadina; assembly: GCA_022478985.1. Lineage (NCBI taxonomy): Eukaryota > Fungi > Entomophthoromycota > Entomophthoromycetes > Entomophthorales > Entomophthoraceae > Massospora > Massospora cicadina. Next base: position 143,002 of record JAKSZP010001465.1, on the reverse strand, counting down.
GGTTGAAGTACATCAAATTGTTACCCCATGGGATCGTCTTGCCTAAAATAAAATTATCCTCAGTCATCTCGCCAAAGTGAAGCGAATTTCCTGAGCTCTGATAGGTCATTTTCCATATTACCTAATTCAAATCATTTTAAGCTATTCTGAACATTAGCATTGAATTCCTTAACCCTCAATACTTGATATAGTTTAGTTACTGAGTAGTAGTATTTAGAGGATTCACTTTTTGCTTCTTGTCCTGCGCCCAATAAAACCCTTAAAAATCAATTTTTTTATTTGAAAAAGTATTAGATTTAGTTTTAGAAGTGTTTTGTGATAATCCGCCTGTTGTCAGTACCAGCGAGCATAAAACTTGCTGGATTCCCACAACAATGTTCCAATCGCTATTTTGATGAGACCATCAGTTGAGGGGATTAGAAGCGCTGAAAATAATTGTTGAGTTTCCAATGCTCATGGCTAAGATCCTCACAACTCTTAAAGTAAATTTTTCTAGTTACAGTATAGCATTAACTGCGGTAATTTGTGACAAGTGAATATGTTTTAATATAAAAAGGTGTAGTAGCTTTAGCGCTCTACTCAGGAATGGCGAATACATCAGCATCAAGTTTGAAATAATTAATTCTTTATTAATTTATATATTCCTTCATCTGGATCAGGTAAAGGGTTTGTGATGTCTACACTGATGGCGTGGAATGGCTGCTGAATAGGCAGTGGCTAATAATTGTACTTAACCTTATGTGGCATCTGCTTTTTACAAGTAATGCAAGCATCTAAGACTTCCGCTACATATTCCAGTATTCCTTTCCAATAATAGCAAACCTTAATAAATGTATAGATTTTTCTGGCTCCTCTTTGTTCCTAGGCTATTGTGTGCATCCATTATAATGGGTACCCGTTCTGAAGGTCACAAGTAAGGTAGCCAGTTAATTCTTACTTTTCTTGAAAGTAATCTATCAATAAATTTCATATTTTGAGCGTGACATTTGAGAATTTTCTTCAATGGTTTATCTTCGTTCTCCCAAGAGTCTGGCTTCAGGAGTAGGTCATGTAACCGTTTATTTCCACTATTATCTGATATAGTAGGACAGTATGATCAATCTATCTACGCTCATATACTTAGTTCTAGTTGGGTAATGGTATTATATTATATCCTTGAAGCTTGAGAGCCCATCTGACTTGTCTTCTTGTTGGATCTTTCATATTTTGCAGCCACTTTAATGAGTCGTGCTCTGTCACAGTTGTAAAGTTTACATTACACAAGAAGGGCTAAAGATGTTTCACCACCAAAAAACAGATAAGAACTTTTTCTCTGTGACGCTATAATTTTTATCAGCTTTGGGAAGCGTTTTTCTATAATATGACAGGGGGCGGTCAATGCCATCCTCATTCATTTGTGAAAGGAAGACGCCTACAGCTAAGCTGGCGACATCAGTTAACAGGTTATTGGTTTCATAATTAGGATATTATAAGATCTGTCATATTTAACAAATACTCATAGACTCAAATTTAATTCTTTGCTTTACAACACATATGAAAGAAAGATTTTAGAAAGCATTTGAACAAGAAGTTTTGGTGATTTGAGCGAAATTAGGGATGAACTGATAGTAATATCCCATAATGCCCAAGGATATATGTATTCTTGAAGGCTCTTTGGCTCATGCATCTTTTAATGCTTCATTCTTGTTGTACAAGGGTCTATTACTTCCTGAAAGATGGTGTGTCCTAAAAATTCGAAGGCCTTATGGGAAAAGGTACACTTCACAGGGTATTGATTGATATACTTCTTTTTTTGGTCATTGGAACATTGGTTTAAGGTGGTCAAATAACTGGTGAAGGTTTTATAAAAGACTGTTCTGTCATCAAGGTAAATGATCACACTGCTGAGTTTAGAATCTTGCATGATGTTTTCCATCTCCCGTTGAAAAGAGGTGGGACCATTGCATTATTCCTAAGGGAACCAAGTGTATTGGAATAAACATTTCATGCATATTAACGTGCATTTTTGGTCTTTAGGCTATAGATCCATCTGCAAGTAACTACTGGCAAGGTCCATCACAGAGAATAAATTTAAGCCTGAGATTTAGGCCATGGGATCATCAATCCTTAGAAATTGGATAGCTGTCCTTCTTAGTGAGACTGTTTAGCTTCCTGCAATCCAAAGCTATTATGTGATCACCATTATTCTTCTTAATAAGTAACAGCGGTTGGACCATGGACTCTGGGAAGGAAGAAGTAAGCTGGAATTCAGTAATTGTTTTAACTTGGACTTCATGTATTGCTCCCCTACCTTCAAGTTCTAATATGCTTTGATCTGATAGGGGTTGTTTCTCATACGTCGATAGTGTGTCCAATCTTTTATGTAACCATAGTCACAAATGACGCAAAGAAAACATCTTGATAGTCATTGAGTATTGGTGCACTTTATTAAGTTCCTCCTGAATTATTTAGCTGAAATTTGGACTTGAGAATTAGCGCAAATTAAATTGTTGGCAGGTAGACCAAAGTCAAGGTATGTACTAATAAAATATAACTTGTTGATTTCATCAAGGGGAAGTAATTGACTTTTAACAGTCACTTAATTCTTCTTAACTAGTATATCATTGTCAGTCAAGTTCCCAAGTGATAGTTCAATAAGCCGTTTATAAGCTGGCCTAAGAACTCCTGGCAATCTTGGTTCAAACCTAATTACTCCATTGAAACTAGTGATATGTAGCTAGCAGTTCAGGGATATACTTAGTGTTAAGTTGATGGAAACCACTCCTTGTTCTTCTGGTTTAATTTTTACTCTCAGTTGCATTAAATAGTATGCCATCTGCTGAATTTACTGAGTTGGGTAGCTTTTTTGTGTTTCCTCCATAGGTAGAATGTCACAAAGGTAAAATTGGAGCAGGGTACATGGCCAGACAAGAGTAATCCTTTTTGCTGGAGTATATATCCATTACAAGGGGAAATTATTGTTCAGGAGTGATAAGTACCTCCTTTCAGGTGATAACTCCTTCATATTTGATCTGAATCTTATCCCAATGAGTATATCCTAAAGACTGTTGTCTAGGACAACTATGGGAGCTGAAAATACTAACTTATCAACTCGTATTTGCAGAGATGAGTATGCACCTATCACCTTAGCAATATTCAGATCTTCAGTACCTTAATCTTAAGTATATTCAAGGCCTTGAGCGAGTTAGATCTTCTTAACAAGTCAGGATGGCACAGAATTAATTTGCGTTTACATATCCAAGAGAGCCATGGCTTGGACCTTCTGAATCATCATTTCTTTTTTTGTTAAGGATTCTTTCAAAATTCGGTGGAAGGAATAACACCTCTTTAATAGGGAACGTCACATTAAGCTTTTAGCAGTCTTAGATACTTCTTCCTGATCTTCAGAAGACTGTTGATGCTCGAGATGGGCGGATCTGCTGATTGAGGTACTTATCAGCAACGTTGGTTGTATCAGTTATACTCGGACGCCCAATAAGCTGATTGAGGTATGTGCTTTGGAATTCTGGTCGTTGTCAATAGTTATGTCATCCAAATGGTCTGTAATAGCGAGTTCACTGTGTGAACCTAAAATGTAATAACCTGTATTCTCATAAATCCTTCAGAGTCATCATTGGGTTCATTATCAATGCACAAAAGATGAGCATCAGCATTGTTTCATTTCAGGTACTCTGGGTCAGTCAGCCTTATAGTACCTGACCCTAAGTTGACCGTACTTTTCCCTGCTCAACAATGGCGGTTTCCTTCTTGAAGCACACATATTTGGTATGGTTGAACTTCTTACAGTAGTTTCAATATGGATTTTCCATCTTATTAGACTTTGCTTCTTCTAAGTTTACATTCTGGGTTCCTATAGGCTTTTTGTGAGACCTTTGGAACGTGTATGTCAACTACATTGAGTAAGACTTTTTAAATGTCTAAAAAGTGTTGAACCTTAGTATAATAAATGTGACGTGCATGGCTAAAATGGGTTTACTATGTAAACCAGCAACAACAGTAGCTATGACATCATCCAGAGTAGGCATCTTAGAGGGCAACAATGTTTGGGCTTCTATATAATAGCAGTCAAAAAATGTGGCAAGGGTTTCATTTTTACAAAGCTCGATTCTCATAAAGGCCTGTTTCTTCATACTCGGGCTCTGCTTTAACCCAAATTCTTTGATGAACGCCTCCTTTACTTCTTTTCAGAAATGAAAATCTCCATATGAGGCACCATAACCTCTTGAGCCATACAGATTAAATAAGATAATATTTTAATCTTTTTAGTGATTAGTTTCACCTTCCATCATAGCTTCATAGATGAAAAGGAAAGATGTGCTGCTCACTTCATCAGGTTTAAACTTGTACTTGAACGTAGGCTTAAAGGTAGTGGCTTCCAATCCAGTGATGACGTGTATCCCTGGAGCTTCAGATTCAATAATTTTGGTTATTATGCTTTTCTGTTCAACTTAACGTTCAAATCGAAATATTTGGTCCTGTAGAGGGTTGATATGTTGCTCCATTTCCTCCAGGGTAATTTTTGGCGTAACTTCCGGCAGAATGATTATTATTTTTTTAAGAATTACTTTATCATCCTTTAAGTTCTTAACACGAATGTCCAGATGAATTTGTTAGCAATTGGATGTGTGGTATGTTTGCAAAAACTTGTTCTGATCATTTAATACTCCAACGCGCTGATTCAAGTCCTCCTTTATCTATTTACATTTTATGCTTGAAGGAGGCTTATTGGTCTTGGCTTTCAATTATTCTGTAAGATTATTCCAGAGTTTCTCAGCTTTGTTTAGGTAATGATAGGCTTGGATAATGTACTCTTAACTGGATTGTTTTGTCTCTAAAATTTCCTTAATCTAGTTGAGTCACTCAGTAATGTAAAATAGTTGATGCCTGAGTTGAACTGTCTTTTAGAAAATTTTTCAAAGGCTACTCAAAAGATGATATTTTGTGAAACTAATGAAATATCAAAGGTTCGATGGGCCTCCAGCTCATTAATTCGTCATAGGGCTTTCTCTGGCTGGGCCTTAAGAATGCTATCTGTTCTTCCTCCTGATGACGATTAGTAAGCTTAAGCCGCCATTTCGCCATGAGCTTTACCATCTTGTCATCAGAGCTCTTCTGAGAAGGCGTCAAGTAATCTCTTATTATCGTCTGACTCTTAGATGTCCAATTGAAGGAACTTTACAACATTCTCCACAATACCTGATAGCACCAGATTCAATAGTCTCCATTTGATTATGGATTTGAATAATGTAAGAATGGCTCAATTCTACCAGATGGCGGATGACTCCTATACTTTGTAATGGTAAATTATATACCTGTTCATAGGCCACCTGTAAGGCCCTTTGGGCGATATATGACGGTGGAGTTCCTTATCAAAAATTCTTAGTAAATGATATGCTAAAGCGCAGAGTTTATGAATTGCAGAATGTAGTAAAAGAGATTCGCACTTGATCCATAGTTTTGGGAGAGAACTGGATTTATAAGGCTAATAAGAGACCTATCCACTGTGGATTCCCTTTTGTTATTACCTCTATCTCCCAGATTAATGACTCCACAAAGTACCTCTTTATCTCCTTTGTTAAAGGACCAAGTAAGATGATGAGATTCAGTAATCATCATAGAATTTTCTTGACCTTCTTTAAACGTGATGATAATAGGACTTCCCATTGATAATTATCTTCACCATATTCATTCTGCACCCAGCGGGTGACACTATCAATTGGGTTATCTTCCATAGTGTTCAATTAGTTGCAAGTATCAAGAAGCGTCAGCTGATCCCTTGTAGTGAGCACCAGCCTGTAGGGCTTCCTTTTAAGCTCAATGGTGCTGTGCCAACAAATCACGTAGTCTATACTTTATCTGATTAATCACACAAGTATTTTTTTAACTAAAAGGGTGCAAACTCACTACTTATGACCTGTTATCTAGTTTACCCGTCCTATGGCAAGTATGTCAATTTGGACTTATTGAAGTCAAATACTAAAACGAGATTTAAAATTTATGAAATAACTCTATTATAGTATAAATTGGGGTTTTATATGTACATTTAACAATATAAACCATAGAAGGAAATTTTATTAGTAATTTTAAGAGAGACAAAATCTGGAAGGGAGACTCTGTCAGGCGAAGCATTATAATTGGTATAATGTTTTTATATAATATTTAAGATGGCAAATTTGGGTGAGTTGAATACCTAAGTCGGTTGAGACTATGGGTCAACTAGGGAAGTATTTGGTAGCTTCTTGATCCTCGCCCTTTTTCAGGATCATCTTGATTTGATGCCTCAAATATCACATTGAGAAGTTGACATCTGACCTTCTGATGATTTGTCATTTTGATTAGGCAGGAATTCATCAAAAGATATAATAGGCTCATAGATCGGTTTACCCCAATTACATTGGGACCACCTAGTTCTAAAAAAGATATATTGGGCTCATAGTGGTCCATTGGAATTTTTCTAGAGTCAATATGAGCTGTTCTGACTTTTGATTTCTCCAGTAAAAGTCTCAAGATTTCTCCTATAACCCTCTTCTCAGGTCTAGGTGTCAAATTATCTGAAAAGTTGAATGGTTTATATTATTCCCATCATGTCTGGTATTGGATATCCAACATAATGGAACCTACATAGAATTACCAATGGGGTTGCATGCAGGTTGGACTGGAGTTTCACAAACTTATTGAATCAGAATGCTTGGGGGAGGAGTCAATGGCATATCTGATTATAAAGAATCACTAACGCTTAGAGCAGGGGTAAAGACTATGAGTAATTCATGCATACCCAACACCTTGCTGCCTCAAGTATTTCCTTACAAAGGTAAAGGTGCGTGTTCATCAATGATAATACCTGCGGATTGTGTGACAGATGACCATTAAATTAGTCCCACATAAAAGTAAAAGGCAGCGTTACGCCTTCTACAGGTTCACATATTATCAACTCTTTGGGTAGCGGCCAGAAATTCCGCCTTAATGTTGATGTTCTCAATTACCAGGGACCTTACCTTCAGACTCTGGTTCAATGCTTTAAGTTGCAAGGCCTCCATGATTTGGTACAAGACTGTGTCAGAGTGAACAGCTCCGTTCATATCTACATCCATACCATTAAATGTTGTATTGATGCCTTTCAGTAAGGTTCAATAATTCCTCTACTTGATAGTTGAGGCCAAGTATAATATCTTAAAATCATTCAACATGAGCAGTTTATGGCAGCGCGTACTTGGCAGCCTCATCAATATTGGTCTGTTGGGTCACCAGGGCACCCACCTCAAAATCAGAAAATTTTTACTACTTCCGCCTAAAGAAAGCCTTCAATAGAGTAAACAGGATCCCTATTTATATTTAAATTTAACTACAGGGAGCTAAAGTGTGGGCCCCTGTAGTGAGAATCACAATGCTGAAATTGGCGCTTAGGAATCAGATATTGGATGCATAGGCTAATATGCCCAGAGCTATAAGGTACCGTTAGATGACAATAACCTTATTAAGATTACAAAAAAAAACTTTTTGGCAAGAGTTATTTTATATTAAAATAAGTCAGAGAGCAATATGGTATCTCATAATGCTAAATGCTCAATGGCTCTCTCCATCTCCTTTCTTTACACCGATTATCTTCAGCAATTAAAGAAGAAAGAATTCCATTACCATTGAAATCCTGCCAAGCTATGCCACTTCCTCTAGCATTCCTATTGGCGCATTTTATTTATACTAATCTGCACCCCAAAATGGAAGAATACAATAAAAATTCTCTAAATTAGGTAAGGGAATAAACTGTTAGGGCATAGGGAATTTCCATTGTAGTTGTGACAAACCAATTGAATTGAGGTACTGGTGGATAACCATAATACAAATAGGAATTCTAATATCAAATGCTTTACGCTGGTATGAGGAACAAGATAGAAGTAAGGGATCATATAGATATTAGAGCTGACATGACCGCCTAGCTATAAGTCAAGGCAATCATTGAATTGAAATAGCAGAAAATGCACTGGCGGGGTTAAGATTTATTGTCAGGGAAGCTACAAAAAAGGTTTAGACCAGCCTGCCAGACTGGATGCCCAAACATACAAATGGCGAGCCTAAATGCCAGAGGCACTGCTGCTTATATGACGTTTTATTGAGCTGGAAAAGATTTATCAGTGAAGTCCAATAGGACATAAATGTAAATAGAAACATAGAAATTAAACAGACTATCATGGCCCCAGGGCCTAGGGGTTTTGGAGTTAAAATAAAAAAATTAGAATTGGTGGATTAATTTTGTCATAGGACACAAATTAAATTAGGATACATAATTTTTTTAAATAAAAAGATAGAACGTTAACTGTCATTTTCTTAGTGTTTTATGACTGCTTAAATAGATGATTGATTTGTGGAATAGCTTAAAAAACTCAGGATTAGGGCCTTCAAGATTTGCCTAACCTGGAAAACCTCAAATGAGGGAGAACATTTCAAACTGACTATTAAATTGTCAGTGGTAGGAAGAGTCACTGTTAGATCATCCACGGATGCCCAAATTGCCAATTTTTATGGTTTCTATGGCTAGAGCAACAAAATCTCACCTGACGCTCAGCAGGAACATCACAAGGCCATTACCACATAGGGGCAGTCCCATAATGTTAGGAACAGGTTTGGGATGCCCAACACACCCACTTGATCACTCTGGCGTTTGTTGGACTAAACTAGAACTGTTGGATGGGGGTTGTGATACTTCTGAGGAGGGTTTCAAACTCATGTAAGCATTTAAAAATAGCCTGATGCCATTGGCGAGTTCCTCTGACAATTTGACAAAAGAGCTATCTCATAGAATGTACACATCCATTGGGCATTGTTCCCAATATATCCGGGGTGGGTTTCACACTTGTAACTATATTTCCCAATGACCCAATGCCATTGGCAAATTTTGCTAATGATTTGACACTAGATGCTTAGGTTATTAAAAGTGCATGCCCGCTGGGCTTTGTTGCTGAGATTTTGCAATTGTCAATAAGCCCCTTTGCCCCAAACAGGTGCAAAATCATTGCCAAATCGCTATAGATTTCCTTAATTTTCCCCATTAATTCTTCAGAATTAAGGACTGGGGTTGAGGGCGGAATTATTAAAGGTATGCCATCAACCACTGCTCATCCACCACACGGGACAGGTCACCCTGGGTGTTGAGGGGGCCGCCAGCCTCCTTGGCCCTTATTAGATGGGAAAAGGAACGCCACCAGATCCAAATGGAGAGGGCGTCCCCCAGACTTAAATTTATCCTATGTTTATTTATAACCACAGAGTCAAGGAAAAACCACCAAAAGCAATCTGATAAAACTTTGGCAACTCCTTAAGAAGTCAGAGGCCACAAGCTTAAATTTTATAAGTAATCAGATCCTATTATGAGATTATCTATATAAATATATAATTAAAAATGAGTAAACTGATGGTGGTCCAAACTACCTAATAAAATACATACAATAACTCAACAACCATTTATTTTACCCCGGTATCACTTATCAATCAGTGTAATCCCTATTAATTTTAGGACTTTCAGTAGAAAGAAAATAATGTTCTTTGATCAATATTCTTGATAGATTTTTCCTGGAACTTTATATGCTAAATCCTGAGAGTGGCATTACCTTATGTAAAATGGCTCCTCTATAGGATTTTGAGTAACTAATATGGAAAAAAGTTTTTGCTTGTCATTTTATATGACAATTAATTAATTTTTTTGGCTAAGAAAATATGTTTTTAACAACAGTAGTCTTCTTATTGGTTCTGTTCTCACAATAGAATTAACTAGATTATTAAGAAACTAAAGTTACTCCACTTAGAGATCTGATGAAACATCTCCTAAACGTTTGTAGTAATAAATTTTAGACTGTTACATTATAATACCTCTAGGTCCCTAAATGTGCATCTCAGCACTTCTGTAGAAAAAATGTATCTATAAACCATATTATGCAATTGAAACTTCCTAAAAAGATTGTCAAAAAAAAATTCAATCATACCAGACACTATTAGATAAGTAGAATAGTCAGCCTTCCAGTCTCTTTATATTGACACAAGTAATTTTAAATATTAAAATGCCATTTGAAGTTGTGACTTTTAAAGATTTGGCATCAAAATAGAATCTGATGATATTGGAGGTTTTATGTAAATCCTGTGTTGGCACTGAAAATGTAAGGCTGGCTCAGATTCCAAGGAAGTTTAAGCTTCATTTTAATTAGTTAGATTTCTAATCATAAAAGACTATTTTAGAGCTAGGTCAGTAGATAGTTAGAACAACAAATATTATTTATAAATTAAAGATAAAGTAAAATTAACAATTTTTATATATAATAACAAAATTTTAAATACTTTTTTATATGAGTTCTTTTGTGTACAAGTTTCAGGATCAAGACATCAATTCTAAATTTTTGGGCAATTTAGAGAAAAAGACTTGAGACTGTAAAGAATTCTTGGTAGAATCAAGGACCCTTGTTGTATCTTAGCTTTATTCAACTCTGTTTCAGGCTGTATAGTTATATATATATATATTATATATTTATAGTTTTACTAACTTTCTCTTATTCTCAACACAACCTGATGCTTGAGATGAATTGAAAATATTTCAAACGCAAAATCTTTTTGTGCACTAAATAATTACTTCAGAATTTATATCACCATATTTTAGTTTCATCCTCAAAACTCAACAGAGACTAGGTTAATTATTTTTAATGAGAAGCTCAAGCTTTACATGGTGTCCTTGCATTAGAGCCTTTCTCAAGTTTACTTTATGAATGTTTATTAACAATCAACTCTTCTAGATGATTCAAGTCTAGTTAATGGTTTCTTTTTATATACTTATAAAAGAAAAAAATAAAAAATATATAAAGAACCTTTTATTGTTTAAAACAGAGTATTTTATACTACATTAAAGATATTCTTTATATATAATTGAAATATATGGTACATCGATGAATCCCCCTTGGGTTGGGACCATCTAGTACTAAAAAAAAGAAATATATGGTAGTAGTATTTTACAAACTCTCATCAGGACTCAGGTTTAGACCTTTCTTAATTTCAGCATTCTTTGTAAAGGTGATTGTTCAAGTTACCTGATGCAGGTGCTTCATCTCACAGTATTCCCTATGGAACCAGAATTTTACTGCTCTTGTTTATTTTTAGCCCTTGTTTATGAAGTCATCTTAATTACCTTGTCTTACTTAACATGTGAGGCCAAATCGCTACTCAATGGATTAATCTGCGCATATTAGGCATCAGACAACCTTTGCTAAGATCACAATCATCCTCATAGAGCAAATTCTCCTTTGATGCTACCCCTTGTAGCCTAGTTTGCTTTGGTAAGCTACTCGCACCCATGGTGAAAAGCTTGTAGACTCACTTATACATATTCATTGTACATTGGCCCTTAAGACTCAATGAAAGCCAATCCAACCTCACCCTTGGCAGCTCAGCTCCAAGGTATCCATGATAGAGATTGATCTATTACAATTAGTGCAGATCTTATACTGGCTAATGTATTCTGTATAATTAGCCAATCCTAGACTGTTACTGGTAACTAGCTCAATTAAACGACTTTAAATGAAAGTAAAAGGATAGACAAGAGATTCTGTGGAAAGGTTTTTATTAAGGTAAAAGTGAATCATATTATAATTTAAGTAAAATCAAGGTATAAAAATCAATGAAATATTATAAATTAATTAGGAAGTTAAATCTGAAAAAGGGAGTTTAAAGATTACCTAGTCAGACGTCTTATATCTGCTGCTTTAGTGGCCTCATCCATTTGGCTAATTTCTTTAAATGCAAGCTCCTTCTCGTGGTGGTTATCCCTAAAAATTTAGGTTTAGGGGCCCTTACTAGTTCTCCACTTCTGGGTTTTGGGCCTTTTCAACCTCTTGTAATATTGATTGATTAAAAAATTTTGTAATACTCTTTTCAATTTCAGGTTTGAGTGCTGCTACTACTACAATTTGCCTCACATCATGGCTTTAAAGCAACTCGTAAAATCTGAGGATTGTCAATTTAGTATATTCACATTCAGTCCATAGAAAGCTCTCATTGACATAATTTGGTCTGCTCATTATAGCATCATCAACAGAATGCAAATTATTTTAGCCCCCAAAGGTATAAAAGGAGGTCAATTTTTATACCAATTTTGGTGGCAGCGTCTTCTTTATAAATAAAATCATCAGCTTGTTAGGGCGAAATTATTTGCCATGATATCATCCTAAATTTAATGAAAATATAGTTGCTCATCCAGATCTATATAAAAGGTTAGTTTGACCTCATCCACGGTAAGCTGGTTGTTGTACCTCCGCTAGATTGGGATTAATTCTATTAATTCTACTGGCCAAGCTATGTTTTTTGAACCATCTGCGGCCTCAACTGCGACACATGAGTTAATCTTGTATTTTTACTATATATAATGGTGACTTATCAGATCACTTGCGTGTAAATCAAGGTCATAATGGGGCTCAAAACTGTTATACTAGTGGAGCAGTCAAAGGATACTAAGATGTTAGGGCAATAAATTCTATATTCAATTTAAAGATTTTATATCTATAGGCTATGCAAAAATGCGTCAGCAAGAAGACCTATATGGTATCTTATGATCAGGATTTCCAAGTCATTCTAGATTGACTACCCATTTAATGCTTCATTGTTCTCCGCTCCTAATGACCTTAACCACAAATACTGGAGTCATACTTTTCATGGCACAGGAATCTGGGGCCAATACAGAAGGAATCTTTATCTGTTCCTGTGCACATTATAGATACTGCTCATACTTTTCAAACTCACCTTTATTAAAGGTTACTGGTAGAAAGGATTTGATGATTTGCAGATTAATGCTCGATTTGGGAGAGGAAATCTTGATTTATTAATTTCTCAAATCCCAACAATGCCCACCACAAGATTCTGTAAGAGGGTAAATATGACCATAGGAATTGGCCTGAAATCAGTTGACCACCATCCCTTGGGTTACATCAGCAATGAGTATTCAGAAATCACCTTATGTATGGCATGATAGGAACCTGACCAAAGGACTTTGAATTTTTTCTGTCAGCCCTAAGGTCAATGGTGATAGAATAATACTGGGTCTCCTTTCTGGAAATTTGGCAAGCAGGGTCATCTAGAATTGGAGCTGGGCGTCTCTTTGGTGGTAGCCAAGATGATAACCTGGGTAGCAAGAGTTTAAAGACAGATGTTATCATCTTTTAAGGCCCTCATAGCTAGTATGGATTTTATGGACACCAAGTAATCCAGTAAGGGTTGCATACTACTTGGCAACCAAAGATTACATCCATATAGGGCTTTAAAACGAGACATTTTTATTATTTGATGTTAGCTTATATAATAAGTTAATAGGACGCTGGGCAGAAATGGTTCCAGCGAATAGTATCAGAAGGAGACATTCTTTTTAAAATAGAAATTAAGGTTGATTAGCACGTTCTACCGCCCCAATGATTGATGGGTTACATGAAGCACTAAATTTCTTATGTGCCAAATTACAAAGTTAGTTCTTGGACTACCTGTGAGGCAAAGGTGAGTCCAGTGGTAAATAGTAAAGTTTGAGGATATCCATATTGAGTAAAATCAGATATAAAAAGAAATAAGGGTGTAACATTTGCAGTTTCAGCCAAGATGGAAAAGGCTTTAACTATATAGTTGAATGGTATATGACTTTTAGATTATACTTATGCCCATGTAAATTAGTGGTCAAGGAGCCCGCCACATCAATATTGATAACATAAAAAGGGCTTCACGCAGTTATTAATTAATTATCCAGAAAAGGCATGATCTTGTGTACACAAGTTAAACACGCCACTATACTTCTTTGATGGTTTAAACCATACAGTTAAAATAGTAGCTTTTTCTTAAACACTTGTGATTCTTCCTCATTGCACTATGCCCTAAAGTTAAATATCCTTCATCGATGACCTCTGTACAGGAAGAAGGGCATATATAGGAAAGCCACTTTTAATACTATTTGAGTAACATCCCTCCCTTGATATGGATGCCTTTGGTCATGTTCTGTTACTCAATTTGAGTTTCAGGGTCTCAGGTTCCTACCTTTTCAGTCCATCCAATTATATCGTACAATTGTTTCCCTCAGGCGTTAAGACATCGATCATCAGCATATTCTAGTGCCCAAAGGAGCTTTAAATTGTCCCATATATGGAATAACTTTAGTCATAATTCTGTAATTGTAGACCTATTATAATTGTTAGTCAGAAATTTCATTTTTTATAAACTAATTTAGAAAAAAATGGTTGGTATAACTGTAAAGTAGGTTCCATATACATATAGGTGAGAGTGTTTGATTGTCAGCATTATAGCTTGACATTCAAGTTAGGTAACACTGTAGTATCGTTTGACCTTTCTAAAAGCCCTGCTGTAGTACGCCACAGGATTTTCAACTTGATTTTCATTTTGTTGTGCTAAGATAGCTCCATCTGACACATTGTTTGCATCAGCGAACTACAGAAGTGCCTGATTGAACTTCAGTTAAACTAGGATAAGCTTTGTATAGCGGGCATTTATTGACTTGTTGAAGGCCTATTTCTGCTCAGGCCGCAATTTGAAGGGGATATCTTTATACAGAATTTAGACAAGAGGTTCAGAAAATTAAGTAAGCCATGGTAAGATTGCTGATAATAACTAAGCATGCCTTGAAATAGTTTGATATCCTTGTTTCTCAGGGAAAAAGCCTTATTTTAAAGGCTACAACCTTGTCATGAATGGGTTGGTTCCCTAGCTTTAGAACCTTGTGCCTGAGGAATTCTATCTTGGATGAATAAAGAACACTTAAGGTCTTGAGCTTATGGAGGCTCATTGGAGATGATTAAAGACTTTTGGGAATATCTTTAGATGGCCATAGTAGGTATGTATTAGATGTCAATGAGGTAGACAAGAACACATGATGATGACAGTCAGCCAGGATTACGCCAATGGCGCGTTAGATCATAGAGGCGCATTGCAGAGGCCTCAGGGAATCCTGGTTGGCTCAAATAGTTATATTATAATCAATATGTGCACTTTGTTTGCTCCTCTGGTGCCAACTCAACTTGACAGTATCTGAGAGAGATCTATTGCAGAAAAAAATTGGGATCTCGAAAGCAAGCGTAGGAAGTCATTGATCCAGGACAACATATATATATATACTTTTTATTAATAGTTGAACCTCCATTAGTCCCAATAACCACAATGGCTAGCATCTTTTTTCCAAACTACAAAGGGAGAAGGAGTCCCAGGGAGCTAAGGGAAGGCAACAGCAACACAGCTTCTATTTAAAGTTTGAGCTCAACAGCCACATGAGCTTTTTAATTTTTGCTCTTTCTAAGGGAATGTAATTGGTTAGGTTTAGTATATATAATCTCAACATGATGTATGACGCCCTTCATTTTTAATAAAATCATAGGTGAATATTAAGAAAAATTTACACTACTCTCCTAGAAACTGTCTAACTTGGCCCATTGTTCACCTTTAACTCGCGCCCATTAAAAGGAATAAACTAAAGCTTCTAAAGGAGGAGAGTTCATACCAAAATCATGTAGTCTCAATGTTGATTTTGGTTTGACCAACCATCTGTTTATATTATTTTCTTGACATAGTATTTTAACTAATTGATGGATAAGGGATTGATTTTTCAATAAAAATTGCCTTGTCTTATAGCCCCAGTTTTATAAGTAGCTGTCAAAGTACATCAAATTAATATTGGTAGTTTCGCCTTGTTATCTTCGTTTACTAGTAATTGCAACAAAAGATTACATCTCTAATCTCTGCTGGTGTAGCATTTGCTTATTTAATCTACTGAAGACCCTGGTTTGTGGCTTTTTTAATATCCCCTATTATTTTATACTAATATAATATTTCTACTTGCCTCATGCTGGCGTAAAAAATCAGTAATAAGGTCCTTATTTTAACTATGACCTTCTGACAGAGTTTTAGTTGCAATTTACTTATTGCTACTATCTTGGAAATTCCTAAGACCATGCTTTTGCTTCCCTTCCTAATTTAGATATTACGTCTTTATTTTACCATTTATAAATGCATAGTAGATTAGATTGCATTAATAGGAACTCTAGTAGGGTGAAGAGAATATCTAAGTGGCATTGTCATCTGTAGGGGTATCTTTTTCTTATGCAGCCTGCTGCCGTCTACCATTAGGATTACTGTAGTGAGCCGCTTACCCTAATGTCACTATTGGAGAATATGTTGTGCTTCTTTGTGATTTTCACTGACACTTTTATTATAGTAATGTGTTTTTTCTGTTTTTTATAAAAAGTTATTGTACTCAAACAGTGGCGTGTATTTTTAGTGTGCTAGTAACCTGTTCAGCTTTAATCAAAAAAACTTGCGCACTTTCAATAAATTTTAAGGTTAAATACATTGTTGATTAAATTCACAGCAGTAAGCAAACATAAGCGTCTGGAGTAATAACAAACTTTCTAAGGTTTATTGGTTAGATTTGCCAGCAACATTGAGATGTATACATAATAAATTGGGATCTAAAATTTTGGGGCAGGTCAGGACTACCTTAACAGAGGATTCAACCACGCCTCTTATCTTAATAAGTTTCCTGCAGGATATTGACATGTATCCTGGTGTTAAAACTAACCTAAGATCTATTTGGTATAGTAGTTGACCTTAGTAGTATATAGGCGTGTACTCTTGTCCATCTACCACAGGAGGGGTATACACCTGTAAATCCTGACATAGTATTTGATCCTATTAATACAATCCTCATTCTCTAAGAGCAAGCCCAAGCTTTGATCCCCGACTTGGCACAATGATAGGTCTTTATTACCAGTGTAACCCTAAGTTACAATAGGGATTAGAATACACCGTCATAGTATACAATGGAAGAGTTTTTGCTGAACACATGGGTCCCATGGAGGGCATAGCCTAAGTTGTCTAGGGAGACTACTGAGGTATTCAGTGCCAACTTGCAAAAATGGATAGGTTATGAGAGTAGGCCTCAATGGACTGAGTGCATTGTGGTCCCACCAAGTCAAACTCCAAATAGTGAGTAAGTCTAGAGCTATTTTGATGTGCTTCATCTTCTTGAAGAGATGATATTCACAGGGGAGCCACTGTCAATAATGGCGGGAACAGGAACCTTATGAACTTAAACACAACTCATGTTACCAAGCCTACATATTAAAAGACTAAGTTAAGAAAAGTAGTAAATTCATTAGAAGAAGAGTAAGTAGTAACAAGTTATTTATTATCAAGTAGTACCAATATATCTCCCTTAGGTAAAGCAGCATTAGATAAACAAGTGTTTATTAAAAACTTTTACTTCAGTATATGGGTTCAGCGTGGAAAGCCTCTCTTTAATGCTGACTGTACATTACCGGCCTTTCAACAAGTCTTTTCCAACAGTTTTTGGCGTTATGGCGTAATCCATTACATAAAAGCCTTGAGATTCAGATTTTCTGGTTCTTGACAACGTGAATATGAAGCCAGTTGGTGGAGGATGATGCAGAGATCTTTGAACTCAAGGTGGAAGCTGGAATCTCAAAAAGGGCTTTTTATTTCTATTAAATATAATTAATATTACTTTTTTGCACCCAATCATATGTAATTAAACCTCAAGCTAAGATCCCAAAGCAGAGAACACAGAGGTATTAGAGTTGTCCAGCGTGATTTGTTTTGTGGTAATTAAGCTGTACTTGACTATCTTAACAATTGGCTAACTCCATAAAAAACTCTCCTTTTATTTTAAATAGTTAGCCACGGACGCCTTTTTTGATTTTCCAAGGTTTGTTTATTGCCAAAAACAAATTTTTTGGCAGTGAGGACTTGATCCCAGGTTTGAGAGTCTTATTGATGAGGATTTATAAACTTATGGACATGTTGTTTAAACAAGTTTTGATTATTCCACTTTTGATAGTATGTGGCTTCCTCAATCATCCCCTTATAACCATACTAAAAGGAAATGATACTCTGTACTCAAAGTGATAACTTACTAAACTAGGTTTAAAACTTGGTCAAAATAGGGATATAGAGAGTAAAGATGGAAGGGACAGGTGCTGGCTCAGAAAAATCGGTTTCTGAATAGTCTCAAGGGCCTGTTGATCCAATAGTTGATGCAATCTTCCAAGTACTATATATCTTCTCCCCAGTGGCGGTTTAGAAAGGAGATGGAGACTTTGAAGTTATTATGCTTCAAACCAGCTTGTATTCTAGCATGTTAGGTAGACGATGTTTTTCACATTTGTATAGTGGGTCTCAACCCATAAAAAGTTTAATCAAGTTTAATGGCGAAATTTTAATGAGCTTAGCAAACGCGCCAAATTTGTCCATATTATCTGACAGGACATTAAGAAAAATTTGGTACAAATAGGACCCCATCCAGGCAGATCATGCACCCTTGAGCTACTTTTCTTAGCTATTCTTATAGGTTATAATTGCAGCTTTGATTTCTTGCTTCCACAAATTGTCTGATCATCATGAGTTAAAATTATTGTATCAGATGGCCTTGGGGTATGCGGGGACCTTCTGGTCCTTACAGACCTCTAGATCACTCAAGCCCTTCAAGACCCACTATTTCAGGAATTTATCACACAAGGCTAATTATTGGTAATGTTGTTGTAGAAAATGTGGGAGGGCCTCAATTTGGTCAAGGCAGTGACTCCTAGAGAATTTGAGGAGTAACATATTTTAGCAAAACTAGTTCTTAAGGTAACCAGAGATCCCATCATTCAGCATATCAAGCTAGATCTAAACTTCACTATTCAATTGGAATGTCCACAATGGCTTCCAGGGTGTTGCAAATATGAGGCGTCTGCATTGTAGAAATCTACAATTTTTGAATGCAGGATTTGGGTAAGTCCCAGCTGTTGAGCTTTTTATGATTATATAGTCCTACTACTTGTAGAATATAATTTATGGCATGATGGACAAAATTCTTGGTGGTAGCGTTTAGCTCCAAGGTCAAGAGCTCCTAATGGCAGCTGAACCAAGGATATAAGTATTGTATTGTAGTAGGTACAAATGTGGCTCATGAATGAATAGAATGTCCTCCCACAAAGTATATACCATTCAACAAATGCTAGGTAACTTCGCTGGTGTTATCATGCTAAAGATGATACCAAGTTTGATTAATTGAGAGTAGGGTATAGTAAATAGCGCCAAAATTTAAGCTTTCAGGATGCAAAGGAGTCACCTCATATTGAGACAGTTTAATCCATTAGGATACACTTCTAATCTAATCTACAGATCAGTTTCTCGGTTAATTGTTCTCCATTTCCATGATAGACGTTCACACTGTTCAGTTAAGAGGGCCTCTAAAGCGAGTACCAATTATGTCAGATTATCAGTTTTCTTGACGTAAGATGAGGTCCTAATGTTTCTCAAAGCAGTTAAATTAGTGATAGTTTGGAAGACAAAGGAGGTGGGTTAATTTGACTCCTATATATTGGTTAAAGGATTTGATATCTTAGGATGAGTTGAGACGCGTCACTAAGAAGGCCTCTATGGTTCTTTATGATCAGGTATTCCAATTCATCCTGTCATAAATGCACAGTGAAGCCCTTCATTGTTCTCCATTTATGAAAACTCATAACCACATTTGTGTGGAGTTGTCCATTTTGTTGTGCAGGGTGCTAAGGCCTATCTAGAAGGCGACCTTATTGGTTTCAGCGCACATAATGATTCTTGTTGGACTTTCCAACTAATCCTTTGATAGCAGTTTTTTTAAAAACTTTTGATATTTTGAATTATAATGTCTGATTTGGAAGAAGGAACTTTGGTTTACTTATTGTCTTTAATCCTGACAATTATCTCCTTTATTACACAAAGAATCTTGGTTTAGTTTCTGGCATTAGTTCATGCCGCCCAAGTTTAAGCATTCAGTTTTGAACCTGGGACTTCTTTCTATAGATTTGTTTGTTAATCCAATTTTCATATATTTGTTAGTTGGACACACTCTATAGACCTTACAGTTAATTTTTTATTATAATAGAAATTAATTTTTTTGAGTGTATACTAATCTAATGTAAAGAATTCCCTTTAGGACATGTATTTTGTTTTGACTAACACTTACTCAACTCTTAAAGTGTAATTTTTCCAGCTGGTACATTCATGGCTATATTACAACAATAATCCGTCAAAAAAATTTATTGAAGCTAAAAGATATGTTTCATGCTTATTATCTTAATTAAGGATTATTAGCCCTTATTTGCATATGTTTTACTTCATATTATCACAAATTAATATGTGCTTAATGAATCTGGAATGATTGCCTATATAGAACCAATGAGAAGTATTTGACCAGCTTCATTCTTCTGGCATCTGCAATCAATATCTTATTTCCTATAAAATGCATAAAGCTGATATTACTTTTTAAATTTAACTCAAGGCACGCCAACCAGGGGACAGACATTGCTGAGCACTACAAAAAGAAAATCCACACCAAAAGTTGAAATGACATGGCTGAGGCCCTGCGAATGATGTAAAAAAACCAAAAGCAAAACACCAACCAAGTAAGAAGCAAGAACCGCTAACCAATTATGGCGGAGGGGAGGGGGGACCAGGAGGCTGAGATAGATCATCTGTGTCCAATAGGCAGTGGCACAAAGCAGAGAGCAAGGGCGTAGGCGCATCTTGGGAGTGGGGGTCCAGGTAGGGGAGTGGAGCTGGCCAAGGGATAACTTTTTTGAGGCAGTCAGAAAGATAAGTGGCAAGGTACTTTTCACATATAAGGCGGATGTTGCACAAGGAAGAACCTGCTTCTATAAATTTTGGGGGTGAGGCGGGTCCTCATGAAAAACTTAGATTGTTGCGCCAAAGCTCTGAGATTATTGTTGGCAAGGTGGAAATGGCGGAGGTATTTTCGTTTTTGTGGGAGGGTTAGCGCGGGGTCCATAGGAGGTGGGACAAGGCCTTCTGATAAAACCTTGAAGGACAAATTTGCGGCATTTTGGAGCAATACATCAATAGGGGTAACAGATATCTCTTCAAATAACTGATGGTTAGATTGGAATATGGGGGCACCTGTCGAGGCACATAGTGGCGAGAGGGGAACTGGGCCGCATAGTCAGCACTGATGAACTCTTCAAAGCAAGAGGGTTGGCTGATTCAGATACAGGCTCACCTGATTCATTGACTTCATCCAAATAATTCCAGGGATTCTATTTTATGATAACTAAATTGGGAGAATGTATTGGCATGGGGGAGCGTGGCTTGGGATAAAGCAAGTGTGGCTTAGAATTAACTAGAGTCCAGTTGGACCCCTGATTGGTTGGTTGAGGAGAAGTGGCTTGAGGACACTGCTCCTGATTGGCTGGGGCAGGCCCAGCTGCATATTCTGGCTTTTTGATAGAGGGGGAGGAAATCGCCTAAGGGAAGAAAGTAACTGGGTTGGTGATTGGGTCATTGTGCAAAGAGTTGGGTGCATTGGCCGCAGCTCGGGAGTTGGAGGGGCAGCGCCATTTTGAATGGTCTAGTTCAAGACAAGTAGGGAAGATGGTGCGCCCTCCATCCACGCGGGCCCAAAAAGGATGGTCTGGGGTGGAGGGAATGATGGTGCGAGGGGGAATTGAGAGGGCAACCTTCAGGGAAGTGGGATGTATGGTTGTGAAGGCCTGAGGGCCTGCAAGGCGGGAGGCTCCCATGGAAACCACAAATTGGAGGATGGGATCTGAATTGTATGCTGACAAGCCAGTCAACAGTTGATTGTATAAAATATCAGGGGTAGGTGTGTAGGGAGGCCCGAGAAGTGAACCACTAGAGGGGTATCAGTGGGCAACCAGGTTTGTGTGGTAGGGAGGGGTCACCCTGGAACACCAGGGGAATGGTAGCTGTGACTACCGCATTGGCTTCACATGAGAAGCCAAGGTCAAAATACCCCTTGAAGGGGCGGAAGTCAATGAAGCCAGAAGGACGCAAAAGATCCTGGTCAAGTTCAATGATCTGTCAGTTGGAATATGGGAACAACTTGCCATATTTGACCTGGAGGCCAAAACGCATGGTGCTCAAAGGAGTACTAGGGGGCAACGGGGCATCGCCTGAGTGTGGGCGAGGTGTAAAGCTAGGTCTTTAGGCGGGACAAAGTGACTGGCCAAGTTGGGGGGCTAGCAGAACCAGTTCAGGCGCTTTTCAGAAGAGGCCAAAAACATTAGGAGGTGGCGCCCCCCTGCCCCACAAGGGGGCAGCGGGCATCAAGCTTGTTGACATAGGGGACTGGAGAGGGTCGATGACAAGTGGAGTTGTTTTTTTTGAAAATAATTTATCAGGATTCAACCAAAAAGTGGGCTAATTGAGAGAAAGAGAGTTTAAGCTGATATTACTTTTGATATTGATTTATTTTTGACTATAGGCCATCACAGTAAAACTTTATTGTGATATATTTTTTTAAAAACTAGTGCATTATAAGTGTTGCTCTTGTTTTTCCACCTCCAGTAGCATTGACTTTGAAGCCAAACAAACCATACAGTCACAATATGCTTCCAAAGTTTACAAAATTACAAAAATAGAATAGTGAACTCGCTTTTTATCGAATTTTATCAGAGCTGTAGTGCTGAACTTTATTCTTTATATCCATGGTTGATGGTCTCCTATAGCTCACTCAACTGGCAACCATCACATACTGTTCAAGTTTAGCCCAAGTCCTAAGTATGGTTTTTTTTGGAAGTTTCATTATCAATCTACTCTAAATGTGAAAAAGTGGCGTCTTAAATGGAAAAAAATTAAATAGATAAGCTCTCAATACTGATATGGGTGGTGTAGTTAATTTAAAAATTACTTAGAATTGGTATTGACAATTCAGATCAATTAGTTGTCAAGTTTATCAATTGATCTATTTATGTTCATATTATCATCGCCAATGATTGTGCACTAAATTTTAGCTCCAGTTTACAATTAACGTTAAATACACAACTAATCTACATGTGCTGATAAATACAATTTAATTATAAAAATTGAAGCTCTGTAATAGAACTGACACCTAATTTCTCCGTTATATTCAGCGTAGCAAATTTTGGTATAATTACTATAGGCTGTGTAGGCAGATGATTCTCTTTATGGTGAAAAAACAACTATAGTTAAATACTTAAATGTATGTAGGCACTAAGGACGTACTATAAGTAACGTAAAATGGTATACTAAAGTATATATATTTAAATTTATTGTGGGGAAGGCCGACCATGGGACGGACACTTCCAAATATGACTCAGACGAGACAAAACTTAGTACCAGGGGAGGCACCCCAGAGACGCGATGCTATCTCTTGTTGCCAGCGGGAACGCCACTTATGGGGAGGGGAGGGAACGTGTGAAGGGGCTTTAGCCACTATTGAGCATGTGTGGAGGAAGGGGTCTGATTTGATGAACCAGACTGGGAACCAGGAGGAGACCAGCTGTCAGCGACGCGGTGGGAGATATCCAAACATCCACGCTTGAAAGTGGTCCACCAGATGAGACCGGAATCTGTGGACAGCTTCAGGGAGGGTGGGGATGGAGCCAGCGAAGGCATCCAAGACAATCGTGTGGATAGTCCACATGGCGATTGCAACCACCAGAGCACGGAGGGAGGGTGGGAGGGGGAGGCCATTGATGAAGCAAACATATCTCTTGACAGACTGAAGGGATGCGTTTGATCCTGGCCTAGCAGACGTTGGACTTCGCGCCATATCACTTTAGAGGTGGGGCACTTCTCCAGGCGGTGGAACAGCGTTCCATACTGGCCACACACGACACAGGATGAGTGTAAAGCGTTAGAGCGCTCAGCTGTACGATACACCCGCCTCAGGCAGCACCACACATGGGAGCGGACTTGAGGCTGCAACAGAGGATGGTGTGAGAATTTCCAGATAGTCTTTTGGGTCTCAGTGGAATAAGGGATGTCCATCATGTCCAGGTAGTCCACCCTGGATAGGACTTGGGGTCGAATGGGGATCGCGCCATCATGGATGGGTAGCCCCTGTACCTCTTGTGTGAACTGAGGAGAGGGGCGGCCTCTTCAGGTTGTATGTCCACTAATATGAATTCTCCACTCTGCGCTTCGCATGGAGAGTAGGATTCGTTTGTAGTGGGTTTTAGTCCCATGAGGACCTGTGGCCGATGTGTGTGATGCGAGGTATTTCATCAGGGAGTGTGGGTTTGATGGATTGTTGAGGCCCAAGGCTTGGGAGAAGTTGGAGCGGGCCGCGCGGGACCAGTGTTGGGATGGGAGTGTAGGAGCGGTGATGGCCGCGATCCAGGTGCCCAGGATCTTGGCAGCATGGGCTTTGAAGTCAAGCAGGCCCATGCCACCATGATGATGAGGGCCAAACATGACCTCTAGCCATACTGGTGGAGGGCGGCCTGACCAAAGCCATCCTTGCAGCAAAGCATACAGGGATTTGAAGAAGCTTGGGGAGAAGGGGATGGTGTGGGCTCCGAACCAGACTTTGGATAGGAGCATAGAGTTGGCAAGAACAACCCTGACAGTGAGGGTAGTAGGGTGGGCTCTGAGAGAGGCAATTCGCTTCGTCACGTTGTCCAGTATGTGGCACTCCATTACTGCTGACGCGTATCCACCTGCCTCCATCCACACGCCCAGATGGCGTGCCGGTCCTATGGTAGGACGTGGCACAAAGGGGAGCACCAGTGGAGCGGTGTGTGCTGAGTTATTAAGGCGTGGACATGGGCGAGCAGATGGGCCGGGTTGGGAACTACTTGCTGGGGCCTAGCAGTTCTGAAACCGATCAAGGAGGATGATTTCGGTTTTGGAGGCGTTCAGTGCCGCGTTGCTTACCTGGGAAGATTCCTGGATGAGGGCTTCAATCGCACGTGCATCTTTGTTATTAGACACCCCCACCACGCAATCATCTGCAAACGCCATCATCTTGACTGGGGTTTGGCCTGGCACATGGACCCCAGTGAGGTGGGCATTCACATTTCGCAGTAGTGGGTCAAGGCTGAAGTTGTATAAGAGTGGGCTGAGGGGGTCCCCTTGTCGCAGGCCCCTTTGAGGGTGGACTACTTCCGTTAGGAAGCCTGGGCCATGCA
Source organism: Massospora cicadina (assembly GCA_022478985.1). Classification (NCBI taxonomy): domain Eukaryota; kingdom Fungi; phylum Entomophthoromycota; class Entomophthoromycetes; order Entomophthorales; family Entomophthoraceae; genus Massospora; species Massospora cicadina. Next base: position 118,037 of record JAKSZP010001465.1, on the reverse strand, counting down.
CTGCCATTGTTGCAGATTCCATGAGCAGCATCACCCAGTTTATGAAGCGGGGGTAGGCGGAATTGATGGAGGCAGGCCCTTAGGTATTCCCAGTTTACTCTATCATAGGCCTTTTGTTGGTCCAAGAATACAAGTGCCCCAGAGCTGTGGACTGACACACATTAGCCACAGAGTGCACGTTATCCCAAATCGACCTTCTGGGGATGAAACTGAATTGTTCTGGGGAGATGGTGGCAGATGCTACAGTCCCTAAATGGTTAGCCATGATTTTGGTTAAAATTTTGGTGTCTGTATTTGTTAGAGAAATGGGGCGCCAGTTGGCTAAATCAAGCCTATCCCCTTTCTTGAAGAGTGTGACAGTAAAGGCCTCATGTCCTCCTGGTAGGAGGCGCGTTTCCAACAGGCTTTGGTGATTGAGGCTAGCAGCAGTGGGGATATATATTTAAAAATATTTTTTATAAAACTCATATGGAATGCCATCTGGGCCTGGGCATTTTCGGTTTGGCGCACTGCAAATGGCTGTCCATATTTCGTTTGGAGTAATTAAATTCATTATTTCTGGGTATCAGAAAATGGTGCGGATATGAGCTCAGTCAAGAAATTCCGCCATTTCAGCCAGCTGAATTGGTTCAGCTCAGTATAACTCGGAGTAATATCTTTGCATTTCAATTGCCACTTCAGCCAGTGTGTCCACAATGGAATTATCCAATCTTTGCACCTGTGTGCAGGCCACACTCTGGCATGGTGCAAAAATTTTTTTAAAGAAGTATGCGGTGCACTTGTCGCCTTTAGTGATGCATGTGGCCCTGTATTGGACACAAACCCAATGTTTGTGTTGCCTTTTGAGTGCGTTGAGGTGGGCGGCTGCCTCCGCCCACTTCTGGCCCTATACAGGGCTATATCCTGTGGCTGGAATGTTGGACTCCAAGTGGGCCAATTCTGCCAGCGCGCGCGAGATAACTGCTGATGTGGCTCGTGAGCGCCTGGAGGAGAGATGGCGATAGTGGCGGATGGTGTCTTCTTTGAAAGTTGCCCATTTAGAAATGGGGTCCGCGCAAAACAGTGCAACAAATGATTTCGCCAAAGTTGCCTCTTCCACCCACATGGAAAATCCTGGCGACGCGAGCTTGGGGGGCAGATTTTGCACCAATGTGGGGCCTTTGCAACTGTGACGGGTAAGTGGTATGTTATCGAGACCAGTCAGTGGTCAGAGAATTCCATTTTCGTTGTTTTGAAGTGGGAGATGTGGGGTTGGAATTTCGCTGGTGTTAGAATAAGGTCAATGCGGGTCATGGACCTTAATTGGCCATTGTGGACATGGGGATGCGTCAAGTTTTCAAGCAGTGGGGCATGTTGTGGCAGCGCATCCATTAACCCAAGGGTGGCTTTTAGAACGCGTAGTTCTATGTGACCCTGTGGGGCATGGGGTGATGGCAGCCACCAGTCCGTTGGCGAGGTTAGCCAACAGTTCATGTCACCAACTAGGAAAGAATCGGGGGGTAGCGGGAGGGATTTGACTGATGAGAAAAATTCACGATGCTCGTGTGCACCATTTGGGGCATAAATGTTGACAATTGTGTGTGCAACATTGGCCCATGAGAAGGTGACAACGAGCACTCAGCCATTTAGGAATGTTTCTGAGAATATGAATTTGAAATAATTGTTTTTTGAATTAGCACCCCACAGTGCTTTGACCAAAAGGATAGGGATGGTAGGAGCATTGTTTTCCAAGCTTCCTTGGAACCTCGTGGACAGTGGGACTCCTGGATGGCCAGGATATCCACGGGTAAATTGTTTTGTAAAAAACTCAGTTTCCTAGCCCAGGACGGGGAGGCCTTGAGTCTGGCGATATTCAGCATCCCTAGAGTGAAGGTTTCCCCCATCGCACCTTAGGTGCAAGGGGTGGGCCCCCAGGCCCACCAGCCTCTTCCAGGTCCGCATGGGCTTTCACACGCAGCGTGGGTGTTAGCAGCAACGCTATTGGGGTTTTTGTTAATTTTTGCGGAAAGAGTCGCATTGGCTTTGGCCTTCACTTTTGTTTTCCCAACATCGGATGAATTTTTTGCGGTGCAGATAAGTTCGGTGCACTGTCAAGCGGGGCAAAAAAATTTTTTTTGGTTGAGATAGGTCCCAAGTCAGTTTTGACTGGAGCTTGGGTGCAGCAATTGGGTGAGATTGAATCTCCTATCAGATCCTCAGATTGAGTAACCCGCTCAGCATGGGCCTCCCAATCTGATTGGGTGATGGATTCCTGAGTTGCTTCCGCTGCAAAGGTCTCCATGTCCTCCTGGTGTTATGAGTGTGGGATGGTGGTGGTGGCCTTGGCCGCTCCCTTGGCCGCGGCCCTATGGGCCTGCTTGGCCTTTTTTCGCTCCTGCGGGGAGATGGGCTTTACCAATAGGTAGCAGCCTTGTGCTCCCCACGGGAAAGCCTCCTTGGTGCTTGCGGTTGGTTTGTAGTGCGCCTCTCCGCTGGCCATGGCCACTGAGGGGTGCTCTTGGAATGTGACGCCCTCCTTGATAAGGCATGCATGCGCCTTATTGGCCAAACGCGTCACAGTGGGTGCAAATGGGGGGCGCGCTGTCCACAGTTACCCAGAATGGGTGGGTGGTATGCCCTGTGATATCAATAAAGGTGGAGTGCGGGATCTGGGTTAGGTCCTTCGTGATCTCCTCAGTTGGGGTCAGAACTGCAATTGCTTTGCCGGTGCACAGGTGTGGCATCAGCATAAAACGTTGCATTTTGAAAGATTGTATTTTGCTGTATATGGCGAGACCATATTTCAGGTGTTGCTCCAAAATGTCACGTTTTACCGTAGTAGGCAAAAAGTCAAACGTGAGGAAAATTTGGTTTGATTTTGTCCATCTGGTGCATTTGGTTATGATGACCCCTTGCCCTTCGGGGAGGTTGACCACTATGCGCACCTCTGCAGCCTCATCTGCTGCTATTTTGCTTTCAAAACCTAGGTCCAGCCAACCTCATGACATGGAGTGAGGTGCAATGTACACCGCAGTCAGGAAAATTTTGTGTACATCTTCACAAAATTTTTCCCATAAGGCCATTTTTTGGATGTCCAGATACACACAGACTCTAAATTCCACCGATGAAAGTGGCTGGGAGTGTGGCTATTGATGTACTGGTTGCATCGTGCTTGCCACGCGAGCATCTCCAGGGAAATTGTGACCACCAGTTTTTTTAGATTTTTTCTATTCCGCCAGATTCTCCGGGGCGTTTTTGAATGTTAGAGGCCGCGGGCCTTCCGCCTGCTCCTCTTGCCTTGCTTGCCCAACTGCTCCCAGACATGGGCGCAGACTAATCCCCTCTATGAGATTATCAAACTAGAAGTAGTCTTGAATTGAATGGGTTGCAAAAGTGTTTGCAACGAGAAAGAAAAGTTTTCTAAAGTATATATTTATCGGAAGATAAGGTTTGAGTACAATATGTTTAATTTAAGGTTATCAACCTAAAGAAGATTTAAACACAACAATTTAGATGATTAAAGGGAAGAAAAATGTAAATAATCCTGTTGTACTCCATTCATTGCATTCAAGTAATCAGGTACTACTTAAACCTTATTCCTACTTTCTATTGTGATTTTAATTTGATGTGCGATTAAATAAAGTCTTATGCCCCTAACCAGGGTTTTTTACATTTTGGTAGATATGTAAATACATTAGACAAGAAATTATGGTGTAAACTAAATTTAAATCCTGATTTCTAAATATTATTAAAGCCTAAAATAAGATATAGACCTTAACCCTATATCTTTTTGGTTCAAAATAGGGGGTTTAAATCTTGAATCTTGGATACATACACCATTGAGGTTTATATGCACTAATATTTTCAAGCCATATAAACCATATTTTTTAGATAATGTTCTTTATGAGATATATAATTTTTGTATCTATTTTATAGCTCAAATGATAATTTTTATAAAGACTATATAATAAAAAGTTTAGTTCTTTAAGAAATCTACTATATAAAGTTTTAAAATTTTTATCTCCTTCAGTATTTGTTTTTATATAATCCATTTAAGGTAAGCCAACCAAGGGGAAGAACATTAACATCTAAAAATCCAAATAGCTAACAAAAGCCAATTGAAATGAATTGAAGCATCCAAAATGAATGGATCAGAAGACAAAAAAAACAAAAAAATCAACCAACCAGGTGGGACAGATGAGTTCACTAAATTGAACATGGCAGAAGGGGAGGGGGCTTAGGAGGCTTATTGTTGGCATAGGAATGGGCACGCCTGACTCAGATGTAGCAGAAAGAATAATGTAGATCAAACTAGGAGTGAGGGTAAAAGTTGTAATGGGAGGGCATATTGTTTCCAACTAGCCTTGAAGATGGATTAGATTCCATCATCAAAGTGATATATAGCCTGGTTAAGGCATCAGGCTATCATGGAAACTTTTTTATTAAAAATGTATTTTTCTACTGACCAGAACAATGGTTAACAGCAAATTTTTTGAGAGAAACTAATGCAGTCTTTTGAAGTTTGTTAATTTCGCTTTTTTCTCTGCATGGGGGATTAGGGGGATGTAACAGGAAGTATACCATACTGAAGTATGCCAAATGATTTTAAAGCTGCATAGCGGAATTACTGAATGTTGTTTAAGGCAATTGTGGCCAGGCCAAATTGATGGTCACCTAGGAATGGTTCATTATTATTTTAGAATTATAATGCTTTAGTTTAGTCTGTGTATCCAAATCAGTTCTTATGTATTTATCAAACTAGTTTCATTAGATGATGTTGGAGTAACATTGCTTAACTCAGTAACCTTATCCAATAATTTGCATGTATTTGGGTAAAATTAAAGGGAACATTATTATAAAGTTGTTGTTAGGTGAGTGATTGAGTTGAAGCATGGGTGTAAATGGGGTCAAACCAACCTCCTGATTGGTTAAATACAAATCAGGATACTAAGTGTGATTGGCGCACTGGTTGTTGACACATTTCTCAGTTGTACCTGATGAGCAAGTGGAGTGAGTAGGACAACATTTATCTCAGTCAAATGAAGGTGGCATGGTGGAAAGATCTGGGTTGGTGGTAGAATTTGTGGTTTATTAAAAACAATTTTTGGAGTGCTTAACTCTAAAGCAGACGGGCAAATTTGTCAACCATAGTCAACACAAGCCTAGAAGAAGTGGTCTGGTGCATAATGATATGAGCACATGAGGGAATCTATTAGGCAGTAGAATGGGGGTGGGGTGAGATGGTGGCTTTGGTGACGGGTGCTGCAACGCGCTCCACACCACTTGTGATATTGAAATGGAGACTAAGGTTGGTGCCTATTGAGTTTTTTATTTATTTTAAAAGGTCAGGTCCTTCAAAAAATAAAATATCATCTGTTTCTGTAAGCCCATTATATTCACCTAGCATACTATTGTGTCCTTAGGGCAAAATAGCTTGGTAGATTCTCTAAACGTAGGAAAATCAATGTTAAATTTGCAGGTTAATCACTATTATGTACTAGGATAAAAATTATAACAAAAATGACGTTCCCTATATTTTTAGTTTTGGGCTACATATAGGATTTAATTGAGGTTTAGTGTTGCAAGAATATAGTGTTTTATGAAGGAACCAATACAATGGAAAGAATTAGTTTGGGCACAGCAGGTTCTAATTGGTTCAGCTGACTTGGATGATCCTTGACTGAAAAATCTTTAGTAATTGCCTCGATGGATTCAGGAGAGGTTGAACCTTCATTGGCTCATTTGGGATTTGGGGATAGTAGCATTTTTTGTAAATTCCTCTGCAACAGTAAATCCTGTGGCATGTTTGAAGTTATCTTTGGTTTGATTTAAGTATGATCTATTGCAACTTCCATCAATCCCAAAGTGACATAGGAAAAAAGTCCCAACGCCAAGTATTCATACAAATTACTGTGGCAGAAAGTCTTAATAAGGGTTTTTAAATGTCACTACTAGCATGATGCCATTGAGAGGGCGAGTACAAGTAATTAACATATAAGTATTTTACATATTAATGGAGTTTCTGCCGCTCATTAGCATCCCCCTCAGAAATAAAACTGATGTCAATATAGCCCTTTGAAGGGTGAAAGTTGAAGCCAGCTGGAGTTGAAACACCAATAGCAAGATCAATTATTAGTTTGTTGGCTTATGGAAATAAATGACTATAGTCAACTCAGAGGCAAAAGTAAGTGTTCAACTAAGGGTGAGTGCTAGTAAGGTGGCAGCAAGCAAGATAAAGTGCCAAGCTTTGATAGGGGCATAGCATCCAATCATATTTTTGTAGACTGGATGACCAACCAAACGCTTTTCTGTCATGGTAAAGATTCTGAGGGATGTTTTTCCGCTTCCCTATTAAAACAGAAGGTAGTGAGGATGAAGACATTGTTGGAATGATGGAGTGGCCGGTCAGAGCTGTTAAAATAATTTTAATAAAAGTGGGTATCAACCAGAAGGGGTAAAATGGGGTTTTTCTGTATAAGGGTTTATTTTTATAAAATCTTTGCTAAACATTTAAAAGTTATTGATATTGAGATTCCGAACTTCTCTTTAACCGCTCAAAGTCACTTTTGAGCGATTTTAAATTTAAGTTTATTTATCCACAGCCATCTGCCCAAACCTATTCTTTGATATCCTTGGCTCTGCCGCCTGCCACCCCAGTGTGGGGCAGCAGTGCACCCCCACCTAGCGTTTTCCGCCCTGCAGGCAAGCGCGTTCAGACAGGTTCAAACAGCCCACCCACTGCTTCCAACCGTTTTGTCCCCCCACGAGACCTAGCACTCCACCTAGCGCATCCACCCTTCTCGCCCCCATCCTCTCGCCCTCCCTCGCTCTGCTATTCGCTATTGCCTCAGAGTGGACTATGGACGTTTGTTCCCATATGCTGATAAGGCAATTATTGACCTAGCCACTACAGCCTTTGCGCCAGCTGGCTTTATAGACTTCCGCCCTTTTAAGGGCTACTTTGACGTTGGGTTCCAATATGAGGAGGATGCTGAAGCGTCAGCACAAACTCCTCTAATTTATAAAAAAAAACCCCATTCCCACAACCCGTACTCGCCTCCTTCAGACACCACGCTAGTGGTATCCTTTGCAAATCTCCCATCCCACCTTCCACCCCAGGTTTTGTATGACCAGTTGGTCGCGGGGCTCATGGCTTATGGCACTCAGCCCAACCTCATCTTTGCCATTCCTTCTGGTGCAGAACGCCTTGCTGCTCCTCGTGCAACAGCCACCATCATACCACACCACCCTACCATAGCCCAACAAATCCTACCCCGCGCTAGTGTGGCTGCAGCACCTTATCATTTCTTTTGGGCTCAGGTCGATAATGGTAGGCAGATTTGTTCCCTCTGCTTTGGCCTCGACCATGCAAAAAGAGCGTGCCCTAAGGCCAAATCTGCTGATGCAGCTTCTGAGCCCCCCTCTGGAGGTTCAGTATGGGGCACTTTGCTGCCCCCTCCCACCCTTCAATCTCGTTCAGTGGGCCCATATAGAAAATCAGCCCCACCCAAAACCTCCATCCTCACTCTCCCACCTAAATCTACGCCAGCCAATCAGAGCAATGCTTGGACCAACATTCGTACCCAAGCAGCTGCCCATTCGCCCAATCCTACCCAATCAAATTTAAATGCCACTATTCCAGTGAACCAAAATCCATGGGATCTATTGGCTGAAACTGACGAATCAGGTAATATCCTTATTAGTAAGCATACAGGTCAACCTCTCTGCCATGGCGATTATGGTCGGGCAGAATTTTCCTTCCCAACTTTGATGAAACCCCTACCCCTCGCCATTTTGCTCCTCTACCCAATACAACCCCCTTCCAAAATGACCACCAGCTCGCCTTAGCTGCGGTGGCCTCTCCTCATTGCCCAAAACTACGCACCGCGGTGGCCCAGTCAGTGGCTCAGCTCCAGCATGGCCTGCCCACCATCTTCTTCCCCCTGACTTCCCTGAATCTCCCTGCAGTGACATCTCAAAATTATTTGATGATGCTGAAATTGCTGTTATGAATGTCGCAACACTTGCTTCATTCAACCCCTCAGTCAAAATCACCCGCCACAGTATCTCCCTTTTCACCCAACTTCCTGAAGCCCGCAAAGAAGCTGAAGTTCTCCTCGCAGCTTTTGTTGAGACACTTTCCCGTCATTATCTTGATGCAGAAGTGGAAAACTCCTACTACGCTGACCTCAGCCCCCACTTTGCAGATGCCCCAACGCCCTGGCTCTCTGCTCTGATCCGGTACTGCAACCAACACCCCTTGATTGAGGCGGGTCTTTCTGAAAACCAACCCCCCCGACCCCTCCTCACCCTCTGCCATGGTGGGTTAAGCAGTTTCTGCTTCCCACCTGGTTAGTAGTTTGTTTTGCCATTTTGAGTGTTGTGATCGGTACTGTCCATCCCCTGGTCGGCGTACCTCAAATAAATCAATATTGAGATTCTGAATAGTATTTATTATGGAGGAGGAAGTTTTGAAGAAGTAAAATATATGAGGTAGATTAAAATTAGAGACAAAGATAAGACTAAATATATAATATCATTTTCTTCTTAATTTTTTTATTCTAATATACAATCTTTGTTAGATAGGATATAGTCTATCACTTAGAAAAGGTGTGTATACATGATAGTTGTTTTTATAAAGAATAACAAACTTTTGTTTACACTTCATTTATATATATGTTCTATATAATAATAGAAGGCTAAATGTGCTGTGCGCAAGAATTCATCTTTAAATTTTACAATGATACATAAGAGTTAGAAAACTAAGCTAAAGACAAGGGTAAAATCATTGGTTTCTGGACACTACTAAAATACTATGTCAAATACTAGTAAGGTCCATATAAAACTGTAATATTAAAAACTTATAAAAACAGTAATCTTTCTTCTAGTAAAAGGAAATGTGGCTAGACTTACAAACTAGTAAGTTAAGGTATAATATTTTATCTTATGCAGATCATCTTATCCTATTTATGCTATATTTTATGTATATGGAAGCACATATAGGTCACTTTAATTCTTAGAATGTTTTGCTACTTACCCTTCTAGATTCATATGAGATTATAGATTTGGTACAGTATCAACTTTAGTTTTACCATTCAGTATTCTAATTATTAAGGTAATCTATCTCCAATGATCAGTTTTATACTAGCTTGCTAGCAAATATATTGTAACCAGATTTAGCTTCACACTTTTATTATAACATATATTGCTAACTTGGATTTCTTTCATCCTCAGATAGTTATTTGATTTAATTTCAAATGTAACTTATGAGTCTATATTTTTGACGTGAAACATCTTTTAAATTACACTAAACATACGGGTAATAAAAACAGAAATTTTACAATAATGAGAAATCTTATTTCATCTTGCCTTAATAACTTTAAATACAATACCAAAGATGTAACTGTGGTGTCATTTTTAGATCTTATATTTGGTCAAATCGCTGATTTTACTTTGAGTTGGCATCATGGGCGAGCGGGTTGGTGGGGAGGGACACATCACTAATTGGCAAAAATAGCGCTCCAACATTTTTTATTCTTTAGTACTAAGTAGTACCCTCCTGTGGGGATTCACCAAATTTTATTAAAGTACACCTAAGGTCCAAAGAGCATGAGGCGGTATATGGATGGGTGGATTGATTGAGAATGGGAGGGGGTAATCTGTCAGAGCCATGCATAAGATTGTATGAATCTTTTGGTGTTTGTTGATGTGCCAGAGAATTTTCCAGGGCTCATGTTGAAGTGCGCCTAAAAATTAGTAAAAATGTGCAGTAATAGCCACAGCTGAGAGTCTAACGTGGCTTGGAGGTATTAATTCTGGATAATCCAAGTCAGTATGCTAAATGCAGGATCCAGAGAGAGTGAGGGCTGTCAAAGAGCAAGTGGTCAAACATAATGCCTTGAACTATATGCCCAATCTAAAGTTCTGCTCAGAGAGTCTGCAGATTAACGTTCAAAAATTGGCTTTGAGGGGCAGGTGAATAAGTGATGAAGGGTGGGTGTAAATTTAATCTAATGCATTTTAGGCAGCTCTTATGTTGAAAGGTTGTACCAGTTCAATCCCCTGTCCTGCTGAGCAGTGTATAACTTGCCATAGTGCATTTACATTTTTATATAGAGAATTGGGTGGTTGACGTCCCACCAGAGAGCCTTGAGATTCCATTTGATAGTGGGGGTGGAAATTTGAGGAGGTTAGGATGAACTAAGGATCTTTCTAGAGGATTGAGGTGGGAGGTGTAAATCTTTCATTGTGAACTAGGGTGAGTCAGTGAGGTCAGATGTCAGGGCCACTCCTTTTGTTTGGATAGGCGTGGTACATGCGTTCCACTACTTGCTTGAGGGCCAGGATTGCCTATTTTTAGTAAAAGTTTGACGACAGTTTGAGATGGTGTCCCAGGTGGTTTGTTAGCCATTCTCAAATTGCTGTTTGCAAGGTTTAAGGTAGTCAGATGGAGGCCGCTAATGACTGGCGCAGGACTGGAATCTACGGTGTCATTGGTGCCACATACCAGAATATTTTGGCTTGAGGGACCTGATGAGTATTGAGATGGCATAGGTCCTCATGTCCAAAAGTCCCAGGACACCTTTTCTGTGGGGTAGGGAAATCATTTTCGGAGTATTAGGTGGGTAGATGTTTCTCATATCCAGCAATATAGTATCACGTTCTCTATAAGTAGAAACTGTCCTTGAAGGGGCAGACGTGAGCGAGGGACCAGACCTCTGATAGCAGAAACACATTTGCCATCAGTTCTGTCCCTTGTTATGTGCTATGCTGGCAGTCTTAGATAGCTATACAGGAATTTATTGCTTCCTGTATATGTTTTTCATTGTCTTTGATTACAAACCTTGGTGCGTGGTGAGGTCACCTAGTGATAAAAGGTGTCACGGGTGGGCTCTAGTCCAAAAAAATTTGGAGTAAAAGGGGATACTGATTTGTACTATAGTGGTTTTTGGGGTGTTGACTTTTGCATTGGACGCCTTGTAGTAGCAATTGGGGGTATTAACCTTTAGGTAAAATACTTTTTACATTTGGCCACCACCGTGTCATTGGAGAAAGCTATGGCACTGGGAGATTATCCAGGTACTTGGATACTAATGAGTTGTTTTTGTACTAGGACAAGGAGGGAATTTAGGGTCAATTAGAACAGTATTAGGCTCAACGGGTCCCCCTGACAGAAATCTTGTTTGACCATAACTGACACCAGATAGCCCATTTGGGCCAGCACTTTGGTGTGTAACTGGGAATAAAGCGCAAAAATTTACCTCTAAGCCTATAATGAGATATAGATGTGGTTTAGAGAGGTTTTGAGATAACACCAATTACATGATCATACGCTTTTTCCAAATCAAGGAGTTTCATACAACCATGAGTTGAGGTATGTTGGTTGACAGAGTTGAGAGTGGCTCTTTATAGGGGTGTAAAAATTTATAGATTTTCTGATTATTCTTGGCCAATAACCCCTATGAATATATTACTTACACAGGTTTGGGTTTTGTGCAATTCTCTGCGTTTATGATAGTAGTTGATATAAACGTTGATGATAGTATGGAGACTATTATCTATAGTTGAATTGGAGTATTTGTTTTGTCCAACGCTTGGCCAGCATTTCCTCTCAGTATACTTATTATGTCCTGAATAGGGATTCATTCCCTCATACCACTTAACTCGATCTGCGCTCAGATCCCCATTTACAGTTTTTCTGGTTTGACACACAGCAGCAATCACCAATTTAATTAAGCTTATTTTCTGGATCCCCGCTAATATTCTTACTCTTTATCTTAAAGAGTCTCTCAATTTATCACACACAGCAATAATATCCTTGAGAAGAATAGAACTTTAAATGAATTTTGATAAATTTTGTAGCTAATACTCTAGTAACAGTGATCCGGTGTTTTATATTTTATTAGTTAATTCTTTAGGGAATTTATAGTAGGGAATTAGGAGCTCAACCCTCAGTTGGCACCTCCTCAATGATACGGCAGCCATTGCCTTTGAATTACCCATCCTCATCTTGGCAGCAATGGTCTTCACCATCCTGGCTAGGATTCCATAATTAGATATCCTTGAGACCTCAAATGAAAAGAGTCAGAAAACGTGTCCCTAACGTTTTCCTCTCGATCCAAGTGAACCAACCATATTTGGCAAGCGACCTGCTTAGGTAATGGACTTGTTATCCATAAAGGCAAGTCGCAAACCAACTGATTTATTTGCTAGTTGCAGGCTACATCACTCACCTTGCAAGTTAAACCTTAATTTCTAGTCAATTGGTGATGAAACCTGACTGATCCCAATTGGTACACCTGATAGTTAATCAAATATCAGATGCCTTTAATTCATCGGCAGTTCTGCTTGACAAGATCTTAAATATTCATCCAGATTGGTCCCCAATGGAACTGACCAAGAGAAATACTATAATTTCCCAAACATAGTTACCCCAAAATCAGGGTCAACCAATCTCCAATATATTTCGCATTAGGAATCATCCCCTAGCGATCCCTGGTAATCTAGTAAGCTGGGAATATGAGCAAAAATCTCAATAAGGGTTTTAAGTAATCTCCCTTTGAAAATATACTGAGCTGAGTTGAGGAGGGGCACCGCGTACTTTATCATATGGGTTTCACTAGAAGTTTGGCAAAAAGTTTATGGTCAGTAGTTGATAGTAAACTCAGACGCCAGTTCAAGAGTTCCTCCAAGCTCGCTTTCTTATAGATGAGGGTCTTTATTTAGCTATTTGAGTCAGAAAGTACTCCCTCTTCTGTTATTAGGGCCAAATTAAGGGGCTGAATGGACTTTTTAGCTTTTATGGTATCTTCTAGGTGCACTTTGAATGGAAAACCATTTGGATAGGGGCCTAGGCGTGAGGCATCAAGGAGATTTCTGGTACTATATTATATTTGAGTGGTGAAAGCAGTTCTTCATCCGGTAAGAAATTGGCTGGTAGTACTTAAGTCCATCTGACGATTTTTTAAACAGCCGCTGGGTCCACTCAGGAAGCCTGGGACAGGGTTGAGTAGTAAAAAAACTTGGTGGTAATTTCCTCTTTGTTAATTGTTAATTTGTTCCTCTTCTTTAGAGTTGCAATCTCCTGAGCGTTCTTGCAGTAGATAATTTGTTAGAAGTAGGTGGGGGTGTTTTATTGTGTTTAGTAGTGCAATGATGTGAAATTTGCCACTCATATTAATTAAGGTATAAGTTTGAGGCAGTAAGCCTCCTAGGCAGCTTCATACACTTTCACCCATTGGTGGGAAGTGTAGGCTTGCAGTTTCTTTCCCGTTATTAATTCAGGCTTTGGCTTGTCTGACCATGTCATTAGCTGCGTTCATATGAAATTTTTTGCGCAGCATAGGAAGCCCTCAAAATCTTTGACTTAATCTCAGCCCAATTATCTTGAGGTACGCAAGTTGGATGAGGTGGTGGTACCTGTTTATGGATGGCTTTAGTCAGTTTCTATCTCATGAAAGGGGTGTTCAGGATCATCAGGGCATTCCTAGTCCAAAAATGTTGCGATGAGAATGAGGGTGGTCATGAGAACCACCATATGGGACATATATTGCTAATGGTGATACCATGATTTGTAGGAGTGGAGACTATAATAACACTTATGGGGCTATGTAAGGCCATATAAATCTATTATGCAGACCTAAAATTCCGCTTTTTTATACTAGATTGAGTTATAAACCAAGGCTAGATGTGGAGGGGGAGGGCATTGGTAGATTCTCTGACTGGAGAAAGTCTTGGAGTCATGTGATGCTCTGCCAATCCTGTCTGGAAGTAAAGAGGGTGTCACAGACGCGGCTCAATATGGTGTTAAAATAACATAACATTCTCATATTGTGGGAATGTTGGATGCAGATAACTTCTTCTAGTAGCCTTTCCTTTACTAGCCTGCATTCAGCTTTTAGATGCTCATGAAGTAGAATCAAAATCTACAGGTGTACAACTTGGACAAATTAGGCGGTCATCAAAGACTTTCTTAACATGATGGTTTTTCACCGAGGATTTTGGGTATTAAGGGCTTCATAGTCATACAACAGAATTACCACCAAATTGTTAATTCAATGCTGCTATTTCAGTGGGTGGACGTGGGGCTTTGTTACAAGTTTTAAATTTATTAGTTAATTAATCTACTAGTTTGTCAGCCAAAAGTTTGAAGACTGTCAGCTCTTGCTGTTTCCTCTACTCAGACTAACTTTCACTACAAGTTGGCATTGACAATTTCCATACTCATCAGACCAATAACTTCAAATTGGCAAATTAAAACCCCAAGATGCACATATCTACCCCTATAACCAGATTAATGAGGTTTCCTTGGGGTTAAACCCATTAGTCCCTCTTTGTGGTGTCCAGTTGGTAAATTACACGCAAAGCTTCCTTGTAGATCCAGGTATGATAGTTGCTAGCAAAGACCACTCCCTAGGTGCACTGACATGACACCTCTCTTGGGGATATTTAGCCCAACCTTACATATATGACAAAATGTTCCTATAAAAAAGGTAGGCAAGAGAAAGTAGTTAATTAAGAAAGAATTTAGGGTTTAGATATTTAGGCGACTTCATGGAAATCAAATGCCTGCCTAACAACAAAATTCAGCATTTATTGCTGGCAAACAACCCTTACAAAATTTTGGATTTATCGCCAGCAAATATTTCTCAAAAATATAGCGTTGATCGCCATTTTAGATAATATATTCATCCATGGCGTCAATTTCTTGTAAGTTATGATAAATTTTTAATCTAATTTTAATCAAATACCCTCAGCATTGAGCCCTGGTAATTTTGAAAAAGGATACAAAATTAAAATTAAATATCTGCATATCAAAAACCTCAGATTTGATTGCTGGTAATATATTTATCCTCAGTGTGATTCACAAACAATATAAGAGTTAAATGATCTGAATTTTTCTCAGCATCAGTCACTGGTAATCCTATTAACATTGACCTGAATATCCTTATCATCAGTCACAATTAATCCCAAACTCCTAGGCGTTTAATGGCAAACATATGCATCACCTATTAGAAACCCTTGAATTTTTATGCCAGCTTCATTTGTTGGTTACTCTCAACATCTATTATCACTATATCTTAGTAGATTGATAATATAAACTCTATTTTACTATCATTGGCATCCATTTGCAGGTATAAAAGTACTCATTGCTATATGGGATTGCCCAAATACTTAATAAATGGCTGATACCTTGAAAGAGTTCAATCTAATTGAATGTGAAGCATATTTTTCAAACTTAGAGCTATATATTATATCATTATGATAGCTCATCACGTGTATCTAGAAGCACAAATTGAAAGCCTAATAATAAATTTACTGCTTAATAAGACACATTCACTGATGTACTGACATACTGACATCTGAAACCTTTGAATCTGATAGGTATATTCTATTTGGGTGGGTGAGAATTAACGAATCTTATCAAACCTGAATTTATAGAGTCTGATGGGTTCAAACCTATTTTGGGCGAATGGGTAAAAAGTTAAAAATATGACTATATAATTCACCAAATTGCACACCTGAAACTAATTGAGTTTTATAGACTCAATCTACTTGGGGAAAGTGGTTCAGATTTGGCTAATATTATCAAATAATTCACCAAAAGCTCTCCTAAAACTAAAAAAATCATTTTAGGGCTTTAAGTAGATTAATTAAAGTTAGGATAATAAGCTCACCAGCCACGAGGGTAACAGCAAAGCTGTTATTTCTGAGTTGTTTGAGATTAGCATTGGTACAGCCTATAGGCTATGTCAGTGTGAGCCTATTTTCTGATAAACTTTAAATACCATAGCAAAGCATTGGTATCTGGATGTTAGGTTTATATAATTTAAAAAACTTGTTTAATTTGGCTATAATAATTAATATGCACTTTTGGCTAATTATTGAGTAGAAGTTAGCTTATTAGTTTGAAGAGATGTCAAATACACAATTTAAATATAGAGAGATGTTTCAGGTAGCAGTTTGGTGTTACATGATAGATTAATAGGTTTATTTTGTTTGGCTGAGTGGTTGATGTCATTCAATAAATTAAGTTTAACTCAGTATATTTTATGGGGTGTTTAGTTATTGGTTAGATTAATAAGTTCAGTTAGGTGTAGCTGAGTGGTTGGTGGGTTTTGGTAGAATTGATTGATCAATTAAATTAGCTGAGTGGTTATCGTTGATTTATAGTAAAAACTAAATTAACAAATTGAATATCTGAAATTCTATAGACACTGTAGCGAAGTAAGGTAATGAATGCTATATACTTACTAAAACACATTCACTGACGGACTGATGTACTGACTGACTGAACAACATCTGAAACCTTCAAATACAATAGGCTCAATATATGTGGGTGAGTGGGTAAGAATTGGCGATATTGTCAAATCTGAAACTATTGGGTCTGTAGGTTCAATCTATTTTGATCAATTGGGTGAAAATTGGAAAATACTATCTCATAATTCACCAAATTTCTTACCTGAAACTATTTAAGTCTGATAGGTTCAATCTATTTGGGCGAGTTGGTGAATTGGCAAATATTATTAGATAATTCACTAAATTGCTAACCTGAGATTAAAATAAAACTAGTGTTCAAGTTTTCAGTAGATTATGTAGTTAGAATATCAGCACACCAGCCATGAGGATAACAGCGAAGCTGTTAGTCCAAGTGGCTTGAGAGTAGTGATGGCACATCCTAAAGGCTATGTCAGTGTGAGCTTATAAAAAACCTGAGCAATACCAGGTAAATTTTGCTTGTTATTAACAAGTACCAAAATTAGAAAATTGAAGGCTTGCTTAATTGATCTAGTTCTTGGGTTTAAAAATAAGGGAAAGAATCTACTTGGTTAAACCTCATGAGAATCTGGGACAGCTGCAATATTCATGCAAGTTGACCTAAAATTGCATAATAGTTGGGCTCTCTGATTGTAATACTGCATTCCATTAGCATTAATGACTTAGGGTTAGGAAACCCTAAGTGGGACCTCATAGGTTGTCCATTCATATACTGGGGGGCTTGCAATGCTTATACCTGCATCTGTGAGGCAGCTTGTTTACAGTCTCTGAGCTTGCCTCTCAGCGGTAATTTGAGTGGTGCAGAGAGGGGTGGAAGTTGTCTGGGTGAGGTAGTTGAGGGTCCAGTGAGCCAACTTAGTATGCTACCCTGCAATTTTGATGGTAAGGGCCCATCAGGTGCTCCACATAATCCTCTAATTGGGCTCTTTACAAGCTG
The DNA here is from genome assembly GCA_022478985.1 of Massospora cicadina. Classification (NCBI taxonomy): domain Eukaryota; kingdom Fungi; phylum Entomophthoromycota; class Entomophthoromycetes; order Entomophthorales; family Entomophthoraceae; genus Massospora; species Massospora cicadina. Next base: position 100,843 of record JAKSZP010001465.1, on the reverse strand, counting down.
CCAATTTTCATTTCCATATCCTTTAATACTAAGAAGGAGATCTATGATCTAGTATGATAGGTTGGTGGGGCCATTAGGTGAGAGGCCTGCCATAAGCAGGGGTGCTTCAGGTATACTCCAGTATAGGGGAGCATCTATTGCCCGGGAGTTGTGGGTAGCTCCACCTAGGTTGAGTTGGGGAAAATTCTGGGTGTTATATGCCAGGTTGGTTCCACCATATTTGATGAGGGGTTCTAAGGCTTTGCTTTTGGTTTGCGCTGGTAATGGAGCATTAGAATAGAGGGGGTCCCTGCTGGGAGAGTGGCTACGGCTTTAAGGGAGTTCTGTTGCATGGTTCGTTGCACATTTTCGATTGCTTTAAGGAGGGCAGTTGGAGAAAGCTCATATAATACAACCCAATGGGATTGCTGAGGGTTTGTTGCTACTTTAAGTAAAATCTCTTCCATCCCACATTGTTAGGTCTGGCTGTAGGTTGTCATGGATGTTTTGAACGGTGTGTAATTTTTAGAAATGACCCAGGGCATTGCATCATAAAGCAACGGGATCATTCTTTGAAAAGGATCTACAAAGAAAATCTCAGGGCACGATCTTATGGCAGTGACATGCGGATTCTTCTCTATGTTATGGGCTACCATGGATTTAGGAATAAATTATGCTCTTGCAACAAGAGACAATTGGGTCATAGTGTAGTATGCTGCACACCGAAGACCATTTATAGAATGGAGCCAAATTCCATTAGCCCTCAATGAAAAGCAAACTTCAATGTTTCTTGGTCTTATGTGGTCAGCATATTTAAAAAGGTAACCAAGGAGATCTTAAGGTTAGACCTGGTTCTGGTGATACATAGGTAACCATACAGAAATTCAATGGTGAAGGATGCAGGGTTGTCTGCATCTGTTCAGTTTTAAATCCTACATTGATGTAGTGGCCTTCAACCACTTAGTAAATGGTAATGTTATCAAGGAAGGCCCTAGATATCCCTCTAGAATAGCTAAAGTATCCCTGGGAATAAAATTTGATAGTTTTGGCCATGTTATATACGAACTTTATGAGCTATAGTGGAGTGATACAGAGCTCTCTGTTCTCTTTTTGCCCACCTCTTATTAACCTCTTTCACAAATGCAGCTTTGTGAGAATTGATATGGGTTGAGCAGTGTCAATTTTTTCTGTCAGGCCAAGTATCATTTCAGTTTTTAATCTATAGATGGCATGAGAAGATGCTGAGGGGAATAGCATCGTGAATGTGGAGGCTTCAACTACGCTAGATTTGGATTGATCAGCAGCTGTATGCTTTTTGGAAACAGGTGATTTAGCTTTTGTGACCTGCTCATCTAACCCATTAGGATTGGTGAGAATGGCACCTTTGAGAGGGGTTTAGAATTAGGAGCTTGCTTTAAAACACTTGTAGAGGCTCATTGGCTGACAAAAGATGATCTTGGTGGCAAGTTAAAGTGATGACTGCCTTCACTAACTGGCTATTTTGAGTGGAAGATAAAGGGGAGCATGGCCACGTCACGGCCATTATCCGCCTGCTATCTTTAAGATATGAGGAAGCTTGTTGGGTTTGCAACTCCTCAGGAGCAAGTTTCCAATGGGATTTAACCGTAGGCGAGGCTAGAGTGGTCATAATAGATGCTTGCCTAAGAACTCATTATATAGGTTCAAGTTCATATATGTCAGTCATCGCTAGCAGAGTCTCTTTGAAATACCATACATTTTTTGAAGGTGCTCTTGACAGAAGAGATATTCAATGCCAAAGAGAGATGATGCGTTAACATTAGTAAAAATAGCAGAAATGGCGTCATTTAGACTTAGCATGTTTGCCAGCAACAGAGGTTGAGCTTCACTAAAAAATTCTCACAAAAAGAGAGGATTTATTAGCCATGGGCAGCCCAAACCCCATGCATCAAAGGCTAAATGTAAAGCTGTAACTATAACAGCGTCTCCTCAAAAAGTTTAGCCAAGTAACTGAGCGCCCCTAGGACCTCCTTTGCACCAAGGGAAGCTCTGACCTTACCTCCCAACCAATGGATTTATGACATGCATTAATAATCCCTCTAACGAAGAAACTGTAGGGCGTTGTGAAGATGTCAGTCACTATGTCCTAGGAGCCCCCAGGTGAAGTGGATGTAACTTACCGATTGAACCCAGAAAAGTGGATATGGCTAGGATACCCCGCAAAATATACCTTTATCAGGTGATGAGAGGTTTGAAGGCTATTGATACCACCAGCGACGCTGACATGATTAATGCCACAATGATCCAATCCACTAAGAGTGTATATATAATGCAGTCTATCCAGTATAAGTTTCCTGAAACTGGCAAACGCCTTGCTTCTACTCTCCAGCTGAAGGAGGTCCTCACCCTTCCCCCTACTTGGGGGAACCTTAACCAAAGGGGATGTTGTTGTCAACGGAGTTTAAATCATTGCTATCCTTGACACTGGGTCCCCTGTGAACGTTGTATTATCAAAGCTTATGAAAAGATAAGATAGCCCTTGAACTAGACTATTTTCAGTAGTTTGGCACTGCTGGTCTGACGAACACTTGCACTATTGGGACCTACTCTTATTTACCACCCAAAATGAGAAATCTCCTCTCAGCCCCAAGGTGGCCTTAGCCAACAATACCTATGACATACTCATTGATACTCTGTTTATACTCGAGTACAATGTTATTATCAATCTGAAGCAGGGCTGTCTCTCCATGCTTAAATACAAGGCTCCCCTAATTTTGGACCACAATGAGATTAATAAAAAATAAATCACTTGCACTGTTGAGTATCCTTTCTCCACTGTATCCTTACGAACAAGATGGCAGTGCAGAATACAAAGAAGCTTCCTGAATCAGTGGACGTACTTGAAGGAAAACCATTTTATGCAGCTGAGGGGTGTTGATTAAAGCAGGTGAACAAAGGGGTATTGAAACAAGATTGTCCTGCAAATCCCCCACAATTGCCTGCTGTACATAACTTTTACTGATGGAATCAGTCCCTTAAAGCCTCAATTATTAACAGGCATCTTAAATTCAGCCTACCAACGTCCTAATCAATAAATATGGGATATCTTATTAGTAAAGACATAATCATAAAGAAACACCAAGAGATTGGAAAAGGCCTGATGATCCCATTTAAGTAGACTGACAAGGTCCACTGTATTGGTATTATGTCAGACATGGGCTACTGCTGACAAATCATTATGTACCTTGCCGACGTTCATATCTCCAATGATCTATTTCCTAAAGAGCTTAATAAAGTTAATAGTTTATTGGAGTCTTACAGCTATATATTATCTAAAGCTAAGACTGATTATGGTCATATGAAGTGTTGGAGTTACACCATTAAAGTTGGGGATGCTAGTCCCATCCGCTCCAAACCTTATAGTAAATCAAAAGTTGAGGAGCATCATATGAAGACGGGTGTCAAGCAGCTACTAGATGTTGGGCTACTGGTACCCTCATAAAGCCCATATCATTAAAACTCCTCCTTATAAAAATGCCTGTCATTGGGCTGTAATGGACTACTGCAGACAAAAGAACCCCACAAAGAAGGATAGCTATCCTATTTCTCGCATTTATGACGCCCCTAGCACAGTTCTCTGGTTCTAAGCTCTTCTCAACCATGGACTTAGCGAGAGGCTATTGGCAGAAGGACTTCTCTCCCCTAAGATTAGGAGAAATGCGCTCTTATTTGCAGCAAAGGCCTATTACAGCCCATCCGACTACCTCAGGGGTTGTGCAATGCTCCTGCAATTTTTCAGCGCTCCATGGATCACACCTTTCAAGACCTCAAACTAAGTTGCGTCATTGTCTATCTTTATGGCACAACTGTGTTTTCTGAGATCTTTAATGATCATCTTGATCAACTAAAAGAAAACTTCCAATGCTTACGTCACTCCAACCTTAAATTAAAGCCCACAAGTGCACTTTTTCCCAGAAAAAGTTAAATTTCCTTGGAAACTCCATCTCACAGGATGGGATTCAATACCTCTAAGACAAGGTTGAGGCTATATAAGAAAATTTCTGCTTCCAAAACCCTGCTCAATATCCAGATCATCTTGGGTATAAATGGGCTTTACCACCAATTTATCCCCAAGTTAGCCAGCATAGTGAGACTCTTGTACGACTAATTGACTAAAACGTCCCTTTTCATTGAGGAGATGAACAAAAGGCCACTCTCAAGACGCTAAAACAGTTGCTACAAAAGCGCTTTATCCTGCATCACCCTGATTACATGAACCTTTCTTTCTGTTTACTGATGCCTCTGACTATGCTGTTACAGCCATAATGGCTCAATTGGATGATAACGGTGTGGATCATCCCGTCTCCTATTTCAGCAAGATGTTATCTAAGGCTGAATGCAATTACAGTGTCACTGAAAAAGAGTGACTTGCGGTCCTGATGACTGTAAAATATTACCACCAATTCTTAAATTGAACTTACTTCACTGTGATCGCTGACCACGCCTCACTGAATTGGTTACAAAATATGAAAGATCCTATTGAGCGGTTGGCTCTCTGGGTCTTAAAGCTTTAAAACCTAAAATGAATATTGAGCACCAATCTGGAACCCGCCATATGAACATTTATGGTTTGACTTGTCTGCCTATTCTTCACTAGGATAATATTGAAGTAGAGAGGCTGAATGACCTCCTTATTGCCCCTGACGCCTGGGAAGCTGAGGATGAACCTGTCCGGAAAATGCTAGCCCGACTGTCACAGCACCAAGGTGGGAAGTGGGAAGTTTTATAAGAAAGTAGGGGTGAATTGGTTGCCTTACCTTCAAACTCCCAAGTGAGTTCCTGTAATCTTGGAGGACCATTCTGTGCTGGAGCATAATGGAGTGAGTAAAAAATATGCGTGGTTGAAGGAACAAAACTATTGGGAGGGAATAAAGGAGTCTATCATTGAAGTTCTGGATGCCTGCCTAATCTTTAAAAAGCAATCCAGCTACAAACTAAGTAGCAATATTAACCCACCACGCCTCAACAACCGTTTCATACAATAAGCTTGGACGTAGTAGGTACATAACCTCAGACTACCAGAGGAATTCGCTATATCCTGGTAGTAATTGATCACTTCACCAAATGGGTTGAAGTGGTTGCTCTTCCTTCCCAGACTATTAAAGCTACTGCCACCTTCCTCCATCAACATATTCTCACCAGACATGGTTTCCCCAGGTTCTACTGTGTAATAATAAGAAGTATCTCACCTCGCGGGTAAGAAGCTTTTGGCTACTTCCATGGGAATGCAGCAGCTAATATTGGCTCCCTACAAGACCGCTTTCTGAATATTACAAGTCAGATTTATCAAATAGAGTGGTTCAGAGGTAAATTAAGAAAAATCGGCTAAGTCTCTGGTTGATTACTGGTGGGAACCGCTGAAATTGGGCTAACACTTCTAATAATAATTGAGCAAACCAAATGAGTTTAGGCGGTCTGATTGTACCAAATTGTAGGCTGAAACTTGGGAGTTCATCGGAGGCTCTACTCCAGGCCTCTTTTATTCTAGTACAGCCTACACCGCGGAAACTTACCCATTTTATAAGCCTGGAGGGGTCCAACCAAGCGCAAGAATTTCTAACCCATTGATTGGGTAAAATATATGAAATTATTACCTAATGGACTAGTCCTCCATGCTCCCAACACCCAATTGGTCATTTCATACAAATAAGGCGAGTTTGAGATTTTCAATAGGTCAACAGCTCATATTACCTAATTCAGATTTTACTAAGCAATCTGAACATTAAGCCTTGACATTTTAAATGCTACTGTTGACTTATTGAAGGGGTTTGCTTCTTATCCCCCATATCACACTTATTAAAAACTTATAAAAAACAGCCTTCTAAGTTTTATAATCTTTATTACATGTAGTTAAAAAACTTCTCCTGAACAAAATTGTTGGAGTTTAGGTGCAAAAACGCACCAGCGGGCCTCTTTAAAACATATAACCCAACAGTTGTCATTAATTTAAACCTGCTTCAAAAACTTCATGGACAAAGTCTGATGGGTATGTACCTCTTAATACGAATGTGTCCAGTGACAAATCCTCAGTTAAACTCAAAAATGACATCAAGCCATTGGTGAATTTTGTTAGCAATTTGGAACTTCCATCAAAAACATTGTGGACATAGCCTGATGGGCATGTACCTCCATCATTAAGTTGTTTCCATCCTGGATTATACTCTCAAAATTTAAAACTGCCATTTGTTGCATCTCACTGGGCCGAATAGATGCCAAAGTTACTGAGTGATCATGGGTTTTGTATCCTGAACCTGTTTCCAACTTCTTGTTACCGCCCATATGTGGAGTGGATTTGGGAGTATAATGGACGGGGCTCGCAAAACCCAGCCCGCCATCAGCCGTGAACTCAAACCTTCATATGGTGGTCACTCCCATGAGTGGAAGGGCAATAGCTGTACCAAACCACCAAGACTCATATTTGGGTGGGTGGCTTCTCCAGGTACATTGGTCTGAGGTGCAGCACACCAGCCTCTATCGCCTCAGAACCACTCTAGCAACTCAATCCCAAAGGATGGGCATGGGCTGAGGTGTGGTAGACTTAGATGTCCTGCTGGCCTCTATTCACCCTCACCATGGCTTTTGACATGCTTTTCTGCCAACTCATTAGGCCATGGTATCCCGCTACTCTAGGGCATCGCCACCCCAAAGGATCTCAGGATGCACACCCCTTCCTCACTTCCAATCACTTTGTCATTTGTGCCAAACCAGCTTACCTAATGAATAAAATACAAAGATTAATTATATTAATCATAACAGGTCTAGAAAATAGAGGCTTTTATTGGGATGAACTCAAAGTTAAGAATTGAATTTCAAAGTGAGGTCCATTGTGGGCGACCTCACTTTAAAATAGTACCTAAAAAGACTAAATGCATTGTCAGTTATAAAGTGCATGAAAAGCCTCTAGAATTACCGGCGTCCTGGAAGCTCATCAGCATTTGAGGAAACTTCAAAAGGACAACCATCATAAATAAATATTTAAATAATTGTCCCACTATTGACCCAATTAGGCAAGCCATATCGGAATAATGGAATTGCAACCATTGACATACCCAAATCATATAATTCCCAACCTTGTGAGATCCATGTATGATCATTGGCCATCAATTCACTCCAACGAAATGAGAATCCTGGTGGATCCAAACCTGGATTGTCAAGGCAGGTATTCAGTGATCAATGACTTTCTGACAGGGGACCTTTTTCTGCGGGAAGCCTGGGGAAGTTGGACGGAAGTCCAGAGCCCCTGGATCAAATCAAAGGTTCCCTGGAGGTCTCCTGATAGGCACAAGAGGCCATAAAATGCCAGCAGTTTATCCCAACCCCCAAGATCTCCATTGCCATTGTCAGAAGGCCCTAAAAACCAACAAAAAGGATTGATGGCCCACGGCAATTCTTGGGATATTAACTGTGGCCATCTTGAAGGCTGGATGGAACCACAGCCCGCCAAAGTAAGATTGAATTTGGTTTGATGTAATAGATGGGGCTCCAAAAGCCTATCCCACCACTGAATGTGAACCCAAATCCCTGAATGGGGGTCACTCCTACAAGGGAAACGGCAATATCCATATTAATCCCCCAAGGCTCCTATCTGGTTGGATGGCCTCACTGGGTACACCAGGCCAAGGTGCAGAGAACTGCTCTCTGCCTCAGGGCCACTCTGGTAACTGTATCCCAAAGGGATAGGTGCAGGCTAAGGTGTGGCAGACAACGATGTCCTGCCAGCCTCTGGTCACCCGCGCAGCAGCTTTTGACAAGCTCCCCCAGCCACCTCAACTAGATGGGGTATTCCATTCCACCAGGGAATCGCCACCCCAAATGATCTCCGGATGTCCACCCCCTTCCTCACTTCCTATCACACCGCCATTTGCACCAAACCAACCTGCTGAACAAATAAATTAAAAATCGTATTTTTGTACTAATTATAAAGTTCTAGCAAATAGTGGCCTTTATTAGATGATCTAAAAATTAAAATAGAATTTCAAAATGAGGTCCATTGGGGCCAACCTCGCTTTAAAATATTACCTGAAAAGGCAAAATTCATTATCAGTCATGAGGCATGTAAAAAGCCTCCAGAATAAATGGCATCTTGTCAACTTGTCATCAAACGGGAAACCTCAAAATTGACAGCCACTTGAATATTTAATTAAATAAATACCCCATTATTACTTAATTAAGAAAACTACATTGGAATAATGGAATTGTAACTATTGATATACCCAAATTTAGTAATTCCCAACCTTATGAGATCCATGTACAATCATTGACTGTTAGAGGGCTTTTTCACCCATTGGGCAAAAGCCACCGCGCTAACTGTCTAATATGTGGTGAACTGCAATTTGAGCATCTGAGGTTAAATCAACATTGACTCAGTCTGACATCAACAATTTTAAAGTTGGTTCAAAGTAATTTATTATTCCCTCATTAGAGTTCACAGGGTTAATTCCTTGATAGCCCAAATCCTGAGAGTTACTAAACTATATACAAACCAGTCATCTTTTTAAACAGTTGTAAAACACTGAGAAAGTTGACAGTTGATTTTTCATTTTTAAATCTATATCAAACCCTTTTCCTAAAAAATCCATTTTTACAATAATAGAATTTAAAGCCCATCTCAATCCAATTTATTTAATCATGCAAACCTGTGGTCCCTGAGGCCATGATCTCCTGGTTTGTTGTTAGGTTTATTTTCGCGTTTGTGTTATTATAAATACTTAATGATAAAATCCCTCTCAGCTAAAATAAACGTCATTCAAGCAGAAGTGCCTCTGCATTTTGGGCTTGCCATTTGGGTGCTTTGTATTTCATACTGGCAGTCTGGTCTAAACTTAACTTGCTATTATCATGACATAATCAAACTTCCATTATTTTTAACCATTTCCTCCCTTCTCATCAGGATGGGCGCAGCAGTGTTCATCCTCTATCAGATGAACAGAGTTATTGAGTTTTACTGTGGCCTCACTACACTAGTATCTCCAACTTCTATTCAGTCCTTCCTCCAAAATGAAATTTTATAGCTTGAAGCTGCCAATGTGTCCTTGGTTTTGGATCCCATCTTCAAATCAGTATCTGTATTGATTCAAAACGCTGATGCTACTCTTGAGACTGTGTTAGTTTATTCTGAACCTCCAGACTATATATCATCTGCTCTGTCACAAACCTTGTGTTATTCTGATCTAATTGCAATCTCTTCCTTTTAATGGACTTGACCGTAGCTTCTAATAAACATAATTCTGCCTACTTTTTATTGCCAATGAAAATAGAATAAAATCACACCAGGTGTCTTTGGGGCCTTGGTTGACACTGAAGCAGCAGGGAATTCTATGAGCCTAGAGGTGGCCCACAAGTTGGATCTTGATATTGACGTAGGTCCCAAGGTGATGGTCACTTTGTCAGCCTCCCAGCCATCATATAAAATACAGCACCCAGTACCTTTCTCAGTTCATCAGTTTAACTTTTGCAATCGTTTTTCAGCAGAGCTTAACCTTATGTTCCCAGTAATTTTTATTTGGGCTGATGGCGTCAGTAGCATGTAAAGATTTACCTTAAGTCTAATATGTTTTGTTTATCTAAGGGTCGGATGAAGGTCGAGTTTTCTTTACTGGAACTCTTACTAGAACTATGGGTCACAGTTTGATCCTTCCCTTGTTTCTTCTTCAGGTCTCTAATAACATTTTTCAAAAGATTTATGGGTTATCAATGTATTTTCGACTCCATGAAGGCGGACAATCTTCCCCACTTAGAGAATTTGACTTGAAGTTTAATATTAAAGTGTAGGTGATGAATATTAACTGCCCAATGTATCCAAAAACAGCGGAGAAAGTTTCAATCAATGCAGTGTTGGAAAACATGCTTAAGAATGGTTGGCTTTTTGAGGGAACTTCCATTATTGCCTCTCCCATTATCTTTGTTAAGAAGGCTGATGGTTCCCTTCGTCCCTGCATGGACTATAGTCACCTTAATAAGATGATGTCCACGATCCCTACCCTCTGCATGTAGAACAGATGATCAGGAAAGCAATTGCCAAATTGTGGGTGTTCTAAACTTCGATCTTTTTAATGCCTTAAATAAAATTTTGGTGAAGGAAGTTCAGGAATGGCTTAATATAATTCAAACATAACAGAGCATCTTCCAATTTTGGTTAGTGCCTTTTTTGGCTAAAGAATATGCTAGTTACATTCTAAAGGATGATCAATAGTGTGCTGAGTGATCTCCAGTTCAACTTCACGGTTTCATACATCAACAGTATCTTGTTACACTCCCCTACTCACAAACAACATGTAAAGGACTTGAAGGCAGTAGAGTCTGCCTTACATAAGGTGGGCCTGTTTGTCAAGCATATAAAATGCGAGTTTCACAGGGAAGAGGTTACCTTCTTAGGCAATCTCATCTTAAAAGATGGGTACACCATTCCCCATCAAGTTGGACGCCATCCACGAATGGCCAACTTCAATGACCCAAAAGCAATTGAGAAGCTTCAAGGGTATTAGCATTTCTTAAAAGTTCTCCTCTGCTCTATCCCAGTTAGCTGCCTAATTTATCTGCTCATGGGTAAGGATGACCCCTTCCGTTGAACACCTGAGTGCCAGCAGGCATTTGAGTCAATTAAAGAGATGTTCTTGTGACCCCCCATCTTAAAACACGTAGAACCCTTAAACCCTACGTTGTAGCTGTAATGCCTCATCCGTTGTGGTGGGGCTATTTGCTTCAGGAGCACGATGTGTTGGAACATAAGGTAAACTATTTTTTCCGCAAGTTCTTTCCACCTGAGCAGTCCTGGGCCATCTACAATATGGAGCTGGGATCCATAGCATAGGCATTGACCCATTGGTGATATCTCTTACAGGGCGCTCAACATGAGTTAAGAGTGCGCATGGACCACTAAGCCCTTCTTTATTTCCGCAAGCCTCCTAAGTTGGCACACTGGCAGGCCTGAACCTCCCAGAATTTGTATAGCTTTGACTATATATATGAGTTTGTAAAAGGAGCGTTGAATGTCCTTCCAGACTTCCCAAGTCATAACCCCGCACGCTGTCCTGTAGAATCAAATGAGGCAGATCTGGTCACAGTCATCTCTCCCACCCAAATCTTATCCTTGTCCCTCCCATGGTTTTAGCAGTGAACCTAGCTCTAAACGCACCCCTAATCTCCCAGGTTTTGGCAGCGCAAATGGCCTGTGAGGAAGGTGTGGATCTTCTGAAGCGGTTGTCCCTCCTTGCTACAAAACATTCCTTGTATTCTCTGGCCAAAAACCTCAATAAATTTTGGAACACAAGTTTGGGTCCCTCCCATCCTTTGAGTCAAAGTAATTCAGGCTTACCACGATCCTCCTAAAGTTGGACATCCAGGGAATATGAAGCTTGTTTACTTAATCAAGCATTTCTACAATTGAGCGGGCTTGATAAATGAGTTTATGGCCTGTTTTCAGACTGTGTAACTTGCACGCGAGTTAAATTCAGATGGGTCTGGAAAGAATGGTATCCTTCACCTATTATAGCAATCAAAGGGTACATGGACATTGGTTTCTGTGGACTTTATTGTTGAACTTCCCTGTTCCTTTGGGTTTACAGCAGTAATGGTGGTTTTTGACGCTTTAAAAAAATTTCCCTATTCATCACGTGCTCTACGGCTATTAACTCTGAGGAAAAAGCTCATCTCTTTGTGTGCTATGTGTTTTGATGCTCAGACTACTACAGGAGATTTTTAGTGACCACGGGCCCCAGTTCACAGCACAGTTTTAGAATGTGCTCTTGGCAATATTAAAGATTATTCACTGCCGTTCCACTACATACCATCCTCAGTCCAATGGACAAACTTAACGGGTCAATCAGATCCTAAAACAGTAACTGAAGTGCTACGCTGCAGCCGCTCATGATACCTGGGCTGATGATCTTCCTCTCACTCAGTTTGCATATAACAACGGAACAAATGCCTCTTCTGGGTTTTTCTCATATGAAGTAACCTTGGGGTACAACCCCTCATTCTCAGTTGGCACGTGTCTTTGCCTAGAGGTATCAGCTGCCGCCAATCATGCCCAGCATATATAAGACGCAAAATCCTTGGTTTGGGAGCATCTGACTAAGTCTATAAAGAACTACCTACAGTTCGCAGATCAGAAGATGCTTCAAGCACAAGAAATAAAAGTGGGTTTATATGTAATGCTCATCATGCGACAATTGTAGATGCAGGTGCACTTATGTAAGTTTGCAAGTAAACGCTCAGGTCCCACTTTGTGGAGGAATATTTGGGTAATAGCGCTTTCCAGTTGAAATTGCCACCTCACTGGAAGCAGCACCCAGTCTTCCATGTGTCTCATTTATACCTGTTAAAGGGGACAATCCCCTTAAATCTAGAGCATATTGTGATCAAGGATGCAGAAGAAGCTGAGGTATAGGACACACTGGTCTCCCATAAAGCTTAAAGATTGGTCAAATATCTCATCACTTGAAAAGGTTATCCAGCCTACAAGAACAGTTGTATCAGAGCTGTAACGGATTAGGATGCACCTGATCCGTACATTGCTTCATATTGGGTGGCGGTTAATATATATGTGGCTTTAATCCAGAGGGCTTTGAACTTGAGGAAGTCGGAGCTTATGAATTTTAACATCCTGAACTCAAATTGCATCTGTGAAATGACACGAGGCTTATGCATGGCGTGGATGATAAACCAGTGGGATGTGAAGTATTTGCAATCAATGTGCTGGATGGTGTTTAAGAGAGCCTATCATAGATGTGAGCCCATTCAATACTTGAAAAGTGTTATTTATTATAGTAGTTGCAGCCCTGAAGTGCCAGTTGCGTCTTCTACAAAATAACAGTAAATTGAAAAAATTATTGCTTACTATTAAAAAAGATAATTATTTTATTAAAAAATATAAAGTATCAGATCATATTTGTGAGCTCAGCTAGTAAGCTTGGCGTGGCGTTAGCGTCGTTTTTGGTCTTTTCCTGGCCCCAGACCCTGCTGCTGATGTGCACTGTAATGGGAACAAAGGCGCAAGTATACGTGGCAATGACAAGGCATGGCAGTCAGGTTTGAGGATGGGCTTCATCAGGCCTGTCCATTATATGGTCAGTAACATGGCTCTTAAATCCCAATTTTTCGTAGTGTATTAGCGCTAACCAAAGTGTTACATTAGATGCAACTCAAATACATTTTTGTCAGATTTGGTGGGGCCCTTATAAGAGGTGGTGGCACCAGGAGGGGAAAAATGTTAACGCAATGTGTTGAAAGTGCTATGGTGAGGTTTTTACTAACATTTATAATAAGAGTGGTGGTTTGAGTTTGTGGTGCAAGTCCCATGAAGATGGAGGAGAGCCATGGAGGATCTACATTCCCAAAAGGCCATGCAGCATTGCCCATGGGAGCTTTGGAGAAATTTCACTAAGTGGTGTCACAGATTTGGTTTCAGGCATAGTTAGTTCAAGCAACAGGAGGAAAGACACCTTTCTTGCTGTAGATTGCGCAAATTGTGGATGCAATACCCCCAGGTCTGGGTGGGTGGGTGCAAGATGTTAATTGAGGAGCAAGATCACCTCCTATGATCCATGGATGAGTGTGTCAATTGGATTGACCGGGCTGCTTGTCTAAATGAAGTGCAGGACGAGGCGTGGTCAGCTCTGCTGATGGTGTGTCAAGGGAGAGGATTGGTTGAAGAATATGGGCAAATTTTCTGACCATTGGCAAAAGCAGCATGAGTCTCAGATTTGCAATCCTCGTGATTTTTCCACAGGGGCTGCAAGCAGATATGTTAGCTTCCATGGCGGCCCCTAAAGTTCAGAGTACGTAGGTGGAGTCAATTGTGTTGGCGGTGCAGGTTGAGAAACAATTGGCCTTGGCACAAAAGCGGCGGGAAGTTTTTATGTCTCCAGGAAGGGGCCAGTCGCAAGCAGTGGCTAGTAGAGGTCGAGGAGGTTGGCAGAGATCCCCAGGAACTTGGAAATATCCACGATGGGTTCCGCCATGGAGATGGGGAGAAGTCAGGAAGAACAGGAGGACAGGGACCCAGAAAGACTAATAGACCTAGACCTAGACCTACCTTACCTGGAAATTTGCAAGGTAAGAATGCTTCAAACATTAAATCTACTTCTTTGCTTTATCTCAGCTAAAGATTGCGGTGTAGTTATATTTGCAAGGTCAGATGGAGAAGGTGTTGGCCCTGGTAGATACAGGGGCCAAAGAAAGTTATGTGGAATTCGCCTTTGCAGAACGTTTAGGGCTGGAAAAAAAGAGGGATCCTGAGGTATAGTTTGCTGATTTGTCAAAGAGAGCCCCCTCATGGCGTTTAGAGCCTTTGATAGTTTTTTTAGAACCCGTTTTGTTAAAAGAGAGCTTCTGTGCGATCAGAAATCTGGCCCATCCTGGGGTATTGGGGATGCGATGGTGGCATTAATTCAAGCCCCAGGTTGATTTGCTGTAGAAGACGATTACCTTGACTCTTCAGATGGGTCCTCAGATGAAATGGAAGATTGAAATTGGGAGCTATATTCTGGATGGAAGCAAAAAAATTTGGGTAAAATGCAGGAGAAACAGTTACCAGCCAAATATAGTGATTTTGTTGGTGTATTTGATCCTATTGGGAACTTGCCTTTTGCACCTATGGGTTCTTTTATATTTTCATTCCAGTTCAAGAAGAGGTCAGAGCTTCCCAATGGAAGTCCGGTATACCCTCTTAATGAAAAGGTAAAGAAGTTTTAGAGGTCCATGTGAAATCAATGTCGGAGAAAAAGGTTAAATTGAGCCCTCTATGTAGCTGTTGTGTATCCTTTATTAGTGCCAAAAGTGAGTGGAGAATTACGCCCATGCGTGGATTTCTGACATCTGAAAATGGTCACTGAGACTGATCCATAGTCAATGCCTTTGTTGGAGAATATTCTTCCAATGGTTACTGGATGCACTTCTTTACAAAGTTTGACCTTACAGATGCATTTAATCAGGTACTAGTGAGACTAGAATATCAGAAATACACAGAGTTTCAGTGTCACCTGGGGGTGTATCAATATCATGTGATGCCGTTTGGTCTTAGGAATGCTCCAGCGGTGTTCCAGAGGATGATTGACCATGTTTTTGGAGGGATTGTCGGTTGATGCTGTTCCACCTATATGAATGATATCTTAGTATTTTTGTGGTCCTGAGAGGATCATTTCCAAGATGTCTGGGAAGTTCTGAGGCAATTGGCTAGATGGGCTTGAGATTAAAACCTTCCAAGTGTGAATTCAATCGAAGTTCAGTGACGTTCTAGGCAATGTAGTTTTCCAGAACATAATGGGGTATGTCCAGATAAACTGCATACAGTGCAAGCATGGAAGGCCCCAACTGATCAAACAGGGTTTCGGAGTTTTTAGGAATTTTGAACTTCCTTTATCAGTTTGTGAAGAATCTATCCCAAATGGCCTTACCTTTCACGCATCTAACACAGGATGTCCCATCCATATGGGGGAGGAAAGAGGCGCAGGCATTCTAATTACTGAATATTAAGTTACTGTGCCTGTATTGGTCCATCCAGACCTCAGGAGTCCATTCGTGGTGGAAACTGATGCCTCAAATTTTGCGTTAGGCGCAGTGTTGCTTCAGGAAGGGGAAGAAGGTCTGGAACACCCTGTGTCTTCCTTTTTCCACAAAATGTTTCTCACTAAAATAAATTAACCTTTATATGATAAGGAGCTGCTGATGGTGATGGCAGCTTTGTGGGAATGGCAGCACCACCTGTTCTATGCCTTAAACCCTTTAGTTATTACGAACAGACCATAAAGCATTGAAAAACTATCATGAAACCAAAAAGATGAACCAGCAGCAGGTCAGATGGCACATGGAGCTAGTCCGTTATGACTTCCAGGTAGAGTACAGGCCAGTATTGTCAAATGTCCTAGCAGACTGGTTGAGTCAAGATGGGGGCTTTGTGTAAAAGAAGGAGAAATTGGAGGAGTTTATTACAGCCACAATGTTTCGACCAGACTAATTTGCTATGATTGAGGGTGGGGCAAGTGAGTTGGTAAAGGAAGTTTGCCAAAAGAAATCAAGGTCAGAATTTGACTAACGACTGAAAGCTGAGATGAAGGAGGGACAGCTGCATGAGCGTCATAAGGCTTCATGAAGAGGCGTGGGATGTTATACCACAATTCTCAAATATGGGTGCCCAACCCATCTTTACAATGGGAGGCAATACAGTTCTCTCATGATCATCCATTGGCGGGTCATCTGGGAGTGGAGAAGATGGTGGAGTTGGTGCGACGGGATTATTTGTGGCCAGGCCTGCATAAGGATGTCAAGAGGTATGTGAGGGAGTGTCTGGTATGCATGAATGCGAAGACCTCAAAGGAAATGCAATTGGGCAAGTTAAACCCACTGCCAATACCATGGGTTTCATGGAGCTCAATTAGCATCAATTTCATAATGTTCCTTATGAAGGTGCAGTGAAAGGAGCGGTTATGGTGGTCATGGATCGACTTTCCAAATATGCTGAGTTTTACCCATGCACTTGAAGTTTTTCAGCAAACGATGCAGTAAGGATCTTCATTGATGAAGTATTCAACTAGCATGGCTTACCTGAGAAAATCATTTCTTTGGATTATGGTCTACAATTTGTTTCGAAATTCTGGTTGATTTTGCTGGGGAATATGGAAATCAGGCCTGGTCAGTCCTCAGCGTACCATCCTCAATCTGATAGGCAAACGAAGAGGGTGAATCAGATACTTGAGCAGTATCTCTGGTGTTACATTTCGAATTGGCAGGATGACTGGGTTTTGTGGGTTCAGAAGGCCCATTTTTCTGAAAACAATCATTCTCAATCTTCAACGGGAATGAACCCATTTTTCACAAATCATTATCTCAATCCCAGATTGAATGAAGGGATCCATGGGCGGAGTGTGTCAGGGAGTGGATGAGATGGCGCGTACCATGGCAGATATTGGGAAAAGCTATGGGAGAATCTGGAGCAGGCGGCGACTCAGCAGAAGCAACAGGCAGATCGATGAAGGGATCCAGGTCCAGCGTTTAAGCATGAGGACTGGGTATTGGTGGCGGTTAATAACTATGCTGTCCCAGTTAAGCGTTATAAACTGGGACCAAAGTTTTGGGCCTATACCGGATTGTCTGAGCCATTAAGTAGGTTGCCTTTAAATTAAGATTGCCAATAGGTTCCAAGGCCCATCTGGTGATGTATGCTTCCCAGTTATTAGCATTCAAGGGAATAGGTCCAGATCAACTGGGACTTCTAAACCTTAGAGAAGGAGATGTGCCAGAATATGAAGTAGAACAGATATTGGATGTGAGATGGGTGAGAGGCTTGCAGAAACTTCTAGTTAAGTGGAAAGGCTAAATGCTGGAGGAGGTGATGTGTCAGATGATGGAAGATTACGTGCGATGCCTGGAGAAGGTCAAGGTGTTTTGGTCTTTACAGGGGGTGATGTAACGGATCAGGAGGCACCTAATCCATACACTGTTTCAGATTGGTAGCGTTCAATCTGAATGTGTTTTTAATCCAGAGGGCTTTGAACTTGGGGAAGTCAGAGCTTGTAAAGTTTGACATCTTGAACTCAAATTCATTTATGTAATGACACCAGGCTTATGCACAGCGTAGATGATAAACCAGTGGGAAGTGGAGTCTTTGCAAGCAATGTGCTGGATGGTGTTTGAGAGAGCCTAGAATAGGTGTGAGCCTATTAATACTTACGAAGTGCTATTTATTGGAGGATGTTTTGGCCCTGAAACGCCGGTTGCATCTTCTACAAAATAACAGAAATTTAAATAAGAACGATTTCTTGATAATAAGAAGGATATTTATTTTATTAAAAGTTCTAAAGTATTGGATCAAAATTATGAGCTCAACTAGTGAGCTTGGCGTGGCGTTAGTGTCATTCTCGCCCTTTCATGGTCCCAGACCCTGCTGTTGATGTGCAGTGTTGTGGGAACAGTGGCGCAAGAAAATTTGGCAATATGGCTGGCGGTCAGATTTGGGGATGGGCTTCAGCAGGCCTTTCACTAATATGGTCAGTAACATGGCTCTTAAATCCCAATTTTTCGCAGTGTATTAGGACTAACCAAAATGTTACATTAGATGCAACTCAAATACATTTTTGTCAGTTTTTTGGGGGCCCCAAGAAGATGTGGTGGTTCCAAGAGGGGAATGGTATTGCAATGCGTTGATGGTGGTGATGGTGAGTTTCTTGCTAAAATTTATAATAAGAGAGGTGTCCAAGTGTGTGGCACGGGTCTCATGAAGATGGAGGAGAGCCATGGAGGATCTACATCTCCAAAAGGTCGAGCAGCATTGCCCATGAAAGCTTTGGAGAAATATACCAAGTGGTGTCTCAGGTTTTAGTTTCAAGCGCAGTTGTCTCAAACAACTGGAGGTGAGACCCCTTTCTTGCTGCAGATTGCACAAACTGTGGAGGCACTACCCCTGGATCTGACCAGATGGGTGCAAGAGTTAATTAAAGGAGCAAGGTCGCCTCCCAGGATACATGGATGAGTGTGTAAATTGGATCGACTGGGCTGCCTGTCTGGATGAGGCGCAGGACGAGGCATGGTCAGCTCTGGTAACGGTATGTCAAGGGTAAGGATCAGTTGAAGATTATGAGCAGATTTTCTTACCATTGGCATAAGCAGCATGATTCTCAAACTACATTCATTGTGAATGTTTCAACAAGGGCTGAAAGCAGAAATTTTAGCTGCCATGGCAGCTGTTTAAGTTCAGAGTACGTTGATGGAGAAAATTGCGTTGGCGGTGAAGGTTGAGAACAGCTGGCTTTAGCGCAAAGCTTGTGTGAAGATTTTATATCTCCAGGAAGGGGCTAGTCGCAAGCAGTGGCTAGTAGAGGACGAGGAGGTCGGCAAAGATCCCCCAGTAACTTAAAATACTAGGGTGGGTTCCGCCAGAGAAATGGTGAGGAGTCAGAAAGAACAGGAGGACAGGGACCCAGAAAGACTCATAGTCCTAGACCTACCTTACCTGAAAATTTGCAATCTGAGAATGCTACAAACATTAAATCTGCTTCTTTGCTTTATCCTCAGTTATTCATTCCGGTGGAGCTATATTTGCAAGGTCAGATGGAGAAGGTGTTGGCCCTGGTAGATACAGGGGCCAAAGAAAATTATGTGAAATTCACCTTGGCAGAACGTTTGTGGTTGGAAGTTAAGAGGGATCCTGAGGTATAGTTCACTGATGTGTCAAGGAGAGCCCCCTCATGGCGTTTAGAGCCTTTGGTAGTTTTTTTACAGAACCCGTTTTGGTTAAAAGAAATCTTCTGTGAGATCTAAATTTTATCTCATCCTGGGGTAATGGGGATGCGATGGTGGCATCACTTCCAGCCCCAGGTTGATTTGCTGCAGAAGACGATTACCTTGAATCTGCAGATGGGGCCTCAGATGAAATGGTAGATGGAAGTTGGGATCGACGTTCTGGATGGATGCAGGAATTTGGGTGGAATGCAGGAATTAGAGTTACCAGCAAAATATATTGATTTTGTAAGTGTATTTGGTCCTGTTAGGAACTCGCCTTTTTCCCCTATGGGTTCTTTTACATTTTCATTTCAGTTCAAGAAGGGTTCAGAGCTTCCCAGTGGAAGTCTGATATACCCTCTTAATGCAAGCTAAAGAAGCGAGAGAGCTATGTGAAATCAATGTTGGACAAAGGTTTAATTGAGCCCTCAATTTAGCCAGTTGTGTCTCCTGTATTACTGGTGCCAAAAATGAGTGGGGAATTATGCCCATGCGTGGATTTTTGACATCTGAAGATGGTCGCTGAGCCTGATCCTTATCTGATGCCTTTTCTGGAGGATATTCTTTAAATGTTTACTGGATGCACTTTTTACAAAGCTTGACCTCACAGATGCATTTAATCAGGTACTGGTGAGACTGGAACATCAGTAATACACAGTGTTTAAGTGTCACTGTCAGGATTTTCCTAGGTTAGGTGTAAGCCTTATCCAGGGGAAGGATCGACATCCCACTTCAAGGGGTGTAAATCCTAAACAGATTATTAGATTCGAAAATAAGAGTCAAATCTACAAGTATATCAAATTTGGGGCTTGGTATAAGTTACCCCAAATTTGAGGAAATGGTACATCCTCTTCCCTTAGGACATGTACCTGGGATATCACCTGACCTGGTCACGAGGGTGACTTGATTCAAGTAAGGGTCTGAATAGTGGGTAATTCAGAAGGCCAGTAGAAACCCTACTTGGATGGGGCCATGACAATCCTTAAGCCAATTATCCCCAAATACCCTATAAATATCCCTAATTATATCCTAAGAAAATAATTCTGTTCTTAAGATCTATTTCATCTTTTTATTTTTATTAAGTTTTATTTATTTAAATGAACGGAGTCTCGTCCATTGTTGCGTCCAGAGCCGCCCCTGTCTTCTTGGCTGACGCCAGCCCCTTTAAGTCAGCCTACTTGTTGGATTCCCCAGCATTAGCACCAGCAAGCGCATCTTGGGGAAACCTGACAACTGGTGCTCACTACAGGGGCGCTTCCCTGGCGCGCCCTGAAGTGCTACCCTCAACCTTGGATGATAATGAACCCACCATGAGCACACCGGACGCCAATCTTCTCACTTACCTCTGATGGAACAGCCAAGACTCCACCACAGTTGGGTCCAAATTCCCAAGGAAGTCCTTCAAGTGTGCTCCAAAGACTTTGTTTGCTTCCAAGCTCCTAGTCAGCTGAAGCCCTTGCAGGACCTGTTAAAAAGGCCTGAAGAATTTAAAAACGATGAACTTGAGCCAAAATGCCATCATCAAAAAATAAAAAGTTTAGTGAGGGCTATAAATTATTACAGGGACTAAGCATCACAGTTCAAGAGAATGTGGGATGCTTGGAGAGAGGAAGCCTTTGTGGACATCACCCAGCGGGATGACTATTGGGCGCTAGGACCTGTCTACTGTGATGAAGGGGTCATGTTTAAAAACCTTTCAGCTTTGGACAAAACCAAGAAAAAATTGGCCAAGCTACAACTCATCCTTTGGTCAAAAATATAAATCAAAATGATCTGAGTGCTTGAGTTTCAAAATAAATAATTAATTTTAATAAAAACTATAATTTTTATTTAAATAATTTAAACTGAAACCCTCCGTTCAAAGTTGGGACAAGTCAAGAATCAATTTTCAATCTTGACAAGCTTCAAAAATTTGCAGGAAGCCTAAAACACAATTGGTATGATGATACAATTCAAACGCCAGGCGATTTACCTGGGACTTATCTCCGCACTGTTGAGAATAGGCTCAATGTCTCTTTTCTGGCAATGCTACCACTTTCCAACTTCGATGACGCACTTCCCAAGATTGGGCCTCAAACTACTACAACTAAAAATCTAGAATTCTCAGTTCACCTCTCCGATTGGAATAACAACAATCCCAAGGAAGACAATAGTCAAGAAAAAGTGGAGCTTGATAACTCCTTTCTGACAATGATACCACTTTCCAATTTTGATGGCGCCCTTCCAAAATCAGGCTAAGTATATTTAAAAAGGATAATTTAGATGACCCAGTTTGACTCTCCAATTGGGATAGCTCCAATCCTAATGAGGATGAGAGTCAATAAGAAGCGAAGCCCAGGAAACCTGCCAATGTCACTTCCGCTACTTTTGCCAACCTTCCAGCCCACTCACATTTTCCTCTCAAACCTTGTCACATGACAAACCTTCAGGGGGCCACGCCCTACCATCGCCTGGCCATCCTCCAAGCTTGTGGGGTCGCTCACCCATGCTACCCACTGTTGATGACCTTTTCCCCAAGCCTTACCTGAATCTGTTGGTGGACAAGGTGATTGCAAGATGCCAGGTTCGAATGGCAAATTAGATGAACCAAAAAATTGAAGAGGCTGAAGCCCGCATGGCCAAGATGGCACAGGAGATGTACAAACGGATGGCTCAGATGGAGGCGGAGTTGACAGCCTCCAAGTTGGAAATCATGAAGGAACGAAGGTTTCTGGTCAGCCTGCAGTCAGAAACCTGGGACAAGAATGACTGTATCAAAACGCTTACCATTAATAACTTGCAGCTTAGGCTGGAGTTAACCAAACTCAAGGCGAATTACCTCAAAACCAAATGGCAGCTCGAAGCCAGCCACTACGTAAAACCAAATGGCTCTGATAGCAGTGAATCACGGATCAAGGGGCTTTAAGCTACCTTTCCCAAAGAACGATCTGAATTTACTAAGAGGGCCTTAGATGATGTTTTTGTCCAGCTTAAACCCTAACCACACCAGGCACTATCACTGACCTGGTCTGTTTTTCGCCTGAGGCTCCGTACGCCCCCAAACTTGAGTCCTCTGACCCTCAGGCCACAACTTGCCCCCAGGCCAAGGCTTGGAGGGGGATCTGTCAGGATTTTCCCTGGGTTAGGTGTAAGCCTTGCCCAGGGGAAGGATCGACATCCCCCTTCAAGGGATTTAAATCCTAAACAGATTATTAGACAAGAAAATGAGAGTCAATCTACAAGTATATCAAATTTAGGGCTTTATATAAGTTACTTCAAATTTGAGGAAATGGTACATCCTCTTCCCTTAGGACATGTGACCTGGGATATCACCTGAACTGGTCACGAGGGTGGCTTGATTCAAGTTAGGGTCTGAATAGTGGGCAATCTAGAAGGCCAGGAGAAACCCTACTTGGATGGGGCCACGACGATCCTTGAGCCACTTTTCCCAAATATCCTATAAATATCCCTAATTATATCTTAATAAAATACTTCCGTTCTTAAGATCTATTTCATCTTATATTTTTATTAATTTTTATTTATCTAAATGAACGGAGTCTCATCCATTGTTGCGTCCAGAGCCGCCCCTGTCTTCTTGGCTGATGCCAGCCCCTTTAAGTCAGCCTACTTGTTGGATTCCCCAGCATTAGCACCAGCAAGCGCATCTTGAGGAAACCTAACAGTCACCTAGGGGTGTATCAGTATCGTGTGATGCCATTTGGTCTTAGGATTGCTCCAGCGGTGTTCCAGCGGATGATTGACCATGTCCTTGGAGGGACTGTTGGTTGATTCTGTGCCACTTATATGGATGATATTAGTATTTTAGTGGTCCTGAGCAGATAGTATCCAGGATGTCCAGGAAGTTATGTGGGCAGTTGGCTGGATGGGTTTAAATTAAAACCTTCCAAATGTGAATTCATTAAAATTTCAGTGACATTTCTTTGCAACGTAGTTTTCCAGCTCTGATTGAGGGTTATGTATGGATAAACTGCGTGCAGTTTAAGCATGGAAGGCCCCTACAGATCAAAGAGGGGCTTTGGAATTTTTGGGAACATTTAACTTTCTTCATTGGTTTGTGAATAATCTATCCCAAATGACCTTACCTCTCATGCGTCTGACACAGGATGTCCCATTCATATGGGGGAGGTAAGGGGAGAAGGTATTCGAATTACTAGAGAATATGTTACTTACAGCACCTTTATTGGCCAACCAGACCTCAGGAGTCCATTCGTGGTGGAAACTGATGTCTCAAATTATGCTTTAGGTGCAGTGTTGCTTCAGGAAGGGGAAAACGGGCTGTAACACCTTATGTGTTACTTTATCCACAAAATGTTCCTCGCTGAAAGAATTTCACAATATATGATAGCTGCTGATGGTGATGGAAGCCTTGTGGGAATGGCAGCACCACCTTCTCTATGCCCTACGCCCTTTTATTATTCAAACAGGCCATAAAGCGTTGTAATACTATCGTGAACCCAGAAAGATTGCAGTGGCAGGCCAGATGGCACATGGAGCTAGTCCGTTATGACTTCCAGGTAGAGTACAGGACAGGATCGTCAAGTTTCTTAGCAGACTGGTTGAGTCAATATGAGGGCTTTGTTTATAAGAAGGAGAAATTGGAGGAGATTAATACAGCCACGATGTTTTGACCAGACTAATTTGCTATGATTGAGGGTGTGGAAAGTGAGTTTGTGAAGGAAGTTTGTCAAAAGCAATTAAGGTCAGAATTTGACCAGCGACTGAAAGCTGAGATGAAGGAGGGACAGCCGCATGAGCACCATAAGGCTTCTTGAAGAGGCGTGGTGTGTTATACAACAATTCTTGCATATGGGTGCCCAACCCATCTTTACAATGGGAGGCAATACAGTTCTCTCATGATCATCCATTGGCGGGTCATCTAGGAGTGGAGAAGATGGTGGAGTTGGTGCGACGGGATTATTTGTGGCAAGGCCTGCATAAGGATGTCAAGAAGTATGTGAGGGAGTGTCTGGTATGCATGAAGCGAATCCCTTAATGGAAATGACATTTGGTAAGATAAACCCACTGCCAATACCATGGGTGCCATGTAGCTCAATTAAGATCAATTTCATAATGTGTCTTCTGAAGGTACAGGGAAAGGAGCGGTTATGGTGGTCATGGATCGACTTTCCAAATATGCTGAGTTTTACCCATGCACTTGAAGTTTTTCAGCAAACGATGCAGTAAGGATCTTCATTGATGAAGTATTCAACTAGCATGGCTTACCTGAGAAAATCATTTCTTTGGATTGTGGTCCACAATTTGTTTCGAAATTCTGGTTGATTTTGCTGGGGAATATGGAATTCAGGCCTGGTCAGTCCTCAGCGTACCATTCTAAATCTGGTGGACAAATGGAGAGGGTGAATCAGATACTTGATTAGTATCTCTGGTGTTACATTTCCAATCGGAAGGATGACTGGGTTTTGTGGGTCCAGATGGCCAAGCTCACTTACAACAATCACTCTCAATCTTCAATGGGAATGACCCCATTTTTGCGAAACATGGTCTCAATCCCATATTGAATGAGGGGATCCATGGGCGGAGTGTTTCAGGGAGTGGATGAGATGGCGCGTACCATGGCAGATATTGGGAATAAGCTATGGGAGAATCTGGAGCAGGTGGTGGCTCAGCAGAAGCAACAGGCAGATCGATGAAGGGTGCCAGATCCAGCGTTTAAGCATGAGGACTGGGTATTGGTGGCGGTTAAAAATTTATGCTGTCCGAGTTAAGAGTCATAAGCTGGGACCAAAGTTTTTGGGCCCATACTGGATTGTCTGAGCCATTAATTAGGTTGCCTTTGAATTAAGATTGTTAATAGGTTCCAAGGCCCATCTGGTGATTTATGCTTCCCAGTTATGAGCATTCAAGGGAATAGGTCCAGATCAACTGGGACAGCTAAACCCTATAGAAGTAGATGTGCCATAATATGAAGTAGAACAGATATTGGATATGAGATGGGTGAGAGGCTGGCAGAAACTGCTGGCAAAAAGGAAAGACTATTTGGTGATGAGGCGTTGTGGCAGATGATGGAAGATTGCATGCGATGCCTGGAGAAGGTCCAGAAGTTTTGGTCTTTACAGGGGGGTGATTTAACATATCAGGAGGCAACTGATCCATACATTGCTTCAGATTGGGTGGTGTTTAATTTAAATGTAGCTTTATCAAGAGGGCTTCAAACTTGGGGAATTCAGAGCTTGTATAACCGCATCCTGAACTCAAATTGCATCTTTGAAATGACACCAGGCTTATGCACAGCGTAGATGATAAACCAGTGGGAAGTGGAGTCTTTGCAAGCAATGTGCTGTATGGTGTTTGAGAGAGCCTAGAATAGGAGTGAGCCTATTCAATACTTGCAAAGTGCTTTTTTGGAGGATATTTTGCCCTGAAGGGCCAGTTGCTTCTTCTGCAAAATAACGGAAAATTAAATAAAAACATTTGCTTGATAATAAAAAAGATATGTATTTTATTAAAAATTATAAAGTATTGGAACAGAATTGTGAGCTCAACTAGTGAGATTGGCATGGCATTGGCGTCGTTCTTGGCCCTTTCCTGGTCCCAGACCCTGCTGTTGATGTGCAGCGTCATGGAAACAGTGGTGCGAGAATATGTTGTGCAATGATGAGGCATGGCGGTCAGATTTGGGAATGGGCTTCAGCAGGCCTGTCCCTAGTATGATTAGTAACATGGCTCTTACTTCCTAATTTGTTCATAGAGTATTGGCGCAAACCTGCCCGTTACAAGAGACATTGATCGTGCAAACTGATCAGAGCTGGTCAAGGCTTTTCATGCCTCACATACAGAAGCTCCTCGTCCTCACCCAAAGATTGCTGCTTTGATGGCAATCAAATTTCACAAAGCCAGCAAAAATGTGGATCTCATGCAATTCCCCAGTGGTGTCCCCCTTTGGAAAAAGGGAAGGATAATGTAAGTCTGGGGGAGCGTTAATTTGCGTAGATTGGGCGGTGTTCCTATTTCCTACAAAAAATGGTCAAAAAAGGGCAGTGGTACCTCTGACTCATAGGACAATCTTGCCCATGTTGTAGACGAGCAATGGGTAACTGCCCTCCACTTGAAAATCCCACCACCTTTATCTGCAATTGCCTCTGCTGAATGTGTATGGCATATTAAGGAAATTTGTGCTGAGATAATTGGGTGCTGCCAACACCATGTATCAAGTAGGTCTTATAAAGTCAATGGCATCAAGCCCTCGATAACAAGGTCTGGAAGTCTTAAACCTTCTGAAACAAATCCTGATGGGGCGCACATTCAGTAAATGATAAGCCTAGTATCCAATTATTAGCAAAACTTGCAATGGCATCAGGCCATTGGGAAACGTTGTTATCAGTTCAAACCTGCAAAAAACTTTGAAGACAAAGCTTAATGGACGTGTAATTCATAATACAAATGTTCCAGTGATGAATTCTTGATTAAACTCACCAATGTTATTGGTCCATTGGGGAATGTTGTTAACAATTTGAACTCCCTCCAAAATTGGGACAAAGCCTGACAGGCATGTATCTCCATCATCACTTATTGCTGCCAGCCCGGAACCCTGCCCTCAAAAATTAGGATCATCATTAATTGTATCTCACTTATCTGAATGATGACAAAGTGACTAAGTGCGGGTGGGTTAGGTATCTTAAACCTGTTTCTGACCTATTGAAACTGCCCTGCATGGAGTGGCCCTGGGAGGTTCCCATCCCCATCAGTTGAAATGATGTCAAGTTAGTCATCACACATGTGGTAAAACCTCAAACTGGGCTTCCAAGGTCAAACTGACAGTGACTCAGCCCACCGCCAACAAAGTTAAAGTCCATATAAAGTAAATTCAATTTCCACCTACTCAAATTTTGCCAGATTAGGTGAATCCTCAAGGGCCTTGATCCCAAGTGTTACTAAGCTATTCCTAAATTAATCATCTATTCAAACTGTCATAATACATTGTGAAAGTTTATATATGAATTTCATTTTTAAATCCAATAAAAATCCCATTATCTGAAAAATCCTTATTTTGCAATGCTAAAATTCAAACCACCTAACTTGATCAATTTATTCAAGCATGCAAACCCGTGGGCCCTGGGGCCATTATCACCTGTTTTGTTGCCTGATTCAGTCTCACATTTATGTCCTATAGGCGCTCGCTAGCAAAATCTATCCCAGCTATATTAACGTCACTCAAGCAGCAGTGTCTCTGGCATTCAGGCTTGCCATTTGGGTACTTTGGCATCCAGACTGGCAGGCCAGTCTAAAATTAACTTGCTGTTATCATAACAGTTTTAAAGTATTTCAAAGTTGGCCTGATGCACTAAGTTAGTGATGCTGACAGCTTGAGCACTTCTACCACTTCTTTCCTTAAGCTAATGAATACAATGAGTAGTTACAACACCTATACACCTATCAAAAAGAGTGTCTGAGCTGATAGATATCAACTTTACTTTAATTGATATAATGCAGGGCTGTTGACATGAAGAAGATGATTGTTTCAAAACAGTATCTAAAATTAATCTTTTTGGTCTTTCTTGCAGCATTTGCGATCAATTTTGGCTTGAAAGAGATTTAGAGAAGGTAAAAGCTCATAACATTCCTTTTCTTCATATTAAATTCCATGGTAATATATATTAGAACTTTGTTTATACAGTACCTGTACCTATATATATAATAAAAGTATCAGCAGATGATATTAAACTATGTCTTTATCAATTGCTCCTTCCATATGCAGCAAACATGACAAAAGTATTACCAAGCACTTGGCCAGACTCAGAGATTCCAATTCTTGTATGTGGCACAGACTCAGAGATTCCAAGTGTTCTATGTGGCAACTTCAATGACAAATTACAACACAACAGCTACCTCACTGACTTCATGAAGATTAAAATTAAACTTAACTACGCGCTCACAGATTTAACAATACTGGACAATACCACTATCAATCATTATTCACCAGACACATTGATGTTGATATTATGCCTTATGTCTTTTAATTCTCATATTACAGGCCAATATTAGATTTAATCGTTGTCAAATATTAGGCAAAATAATTATCATTTACCATTCAGTATCTGTTTTATGTTAAAATAAAATTTGGTACACAGTCAATTCCACGTTTTCATTTTAATCCAATGGGCTAAAAGCAACTTGCTGATAGATATCTTCATGTTAAACAATAGCTGTGCCCAAAACAGCCCACACAATTTTTTGTGTTTAAGAAATATTTTAGTATTACCATGATTAACATGCTGTCGCCATGTCACTTAAATATGAGTGCCATGTATAATTCAATGGGGCCCCATCACCCATATATAGGTGATGGGGCAATAAATGTATTGATAAACAACTCATAGGTTTAGCATCACTAATAGAAATTTCAAATGTGACATCATAAAGAAAATTGAAGTGGCAAAAACTCCTCAAAACCACCATTGGAGCTCAGAAAAGATATGTAAGAAAAACGCTTGCAAAATGAAGTTCCTAGCTGCATGGGGTAGATGTGATATTGGCTGCATGGGTAGAGGATATAAAAAATATTAGAAATATTCATATTATACTATACTTTCTATTCTTTAATATCTATGATAAATTATTATATTATGGTGTATGATAGTATTTGTTAAAACATTCCAAACATATTTATGGTGATATTGGACAATTGGGACATTAGGGTGTATTTGAGATTTTTCTCGCTTCCTGGCATTCGACAATTTGTCGACAGTCACATTTGGGCCCTATGATAAACTCAACCGAATCACGCTGGGCGAAGAACGTATTATACACCTTTATTGTTAGTTGACAATGTCAATTTCGCTTTATAATTATTTAGGTTTGTGTTATATTCTGGCCTTTTTGTTACGTTAAAAATAGGAAATAACCCAACTATTTCAGTATGTGTAAAATTTAGATGGCTGCTCTTTATTTAAAATATAAGTAAACTAGCAAATTAGCATCAGATAAATAATGTGATAAAATATTAGATAAACAAAATAAAATATTCAATTAGTTTATAATTCATAGTTTGAATCCTTAGAATATAATCAAATTAGGTTACAGTAAAAATACTTCAATTGGTTTAATTCGAATTTAGCTCAAACGTTATTGAATCAATACCAAAGAAAGTTTTAGCCTTAACAAAGGGAAGTAAAGGTCGGCAGTATAAAATAGATTTGGAACTGTTTATTGACTTGGAAAATTGGATAATTTGAATTAACAAAGGGTTTTGGATCTGGAATGAGTGCGTATGGTGTAAGCTTTGAAGTTACAAGTTGGAAGCTTTAACTGGATCTTGCATAAATTTGGATTTTAAGGTTGGTAGATCCGGAAGACGGTTGGTTTAGTATTTAAGGTGTTTGATGAAACCTAATTTGTTAATATTGTTTTCTACAATGGATGCAAATTGCAAGTTGGGCGTAATTGGTTCTCGCAAGCTGCGTAAACTGGCGTGTGCTCCACCCAAGCCTTGCACAAATTTGACGAACCAATTCTAAACGACAATGTTCAGTCTGTGCGAACCAAAGAGGAGAATAGGTAAATCTTGTTTAATAATTCTCATGTGTAGCTTTGGAAAAGGAGCGCATATTTCCACGGAAGAAAAAGGACATGAACCCATTCATCGTGTTTAGAACAATAAATCGTCGAGAATTATCCTGCAATAACCTTGGTATCACCAACCATGAAATCTCAATTACACTTAGGAGAAGATGGAACGAAATGCCTGAACACCAGAAGCAAAAGTACAGGATTATTGCTAAGAAACTCGGTGATGCTAAGCGTTTAACTCAAGGATCGGAATACAAGGCTATTAGCGTCCAAAATAAATTCCAGTTGAATGAATCTGATCATCTAATCCCAAGTCTCAATCCAATCTGGACTGAAAGTGGTTCAGACTTGGGTAGTCCAAACAGTACTGGTTTATCCAATGTCGTATCCGAAAGTTTCCCCCCTTTAGCTCAAACTACTGTACAATCACATCCTACAGAAATTCCTAAAGCAAATTACTCATCTTCTAGTCAACAGTCCAGTCAAAGTTATTTAACTTACAATTGTGGTACATAGTATCATTGTCAAGTTATAGCCTACCATAACCACTAGTCTTGAACGCATCACATCTAAGGCAATAGAAGAAATTATCATATCAATCGCTAAGTCTTTATATTATCAATTTTCTTAAACATGATTTGATACCCTCCTATACTTCATATAATATATCCTCGGCTATTTATTATAGACCGAGAGTTTTCATCAAGTAAAGCTAAATCTCAAATTTAATTTTGATTTTAAGATTTGTATAAAACTAATTTCTATTAAGAGTTAGACTTCAATATTCTTACATTTATTTTTATTTATTTGGGGAAGGTTGACAAGGGGACAAGCACTTCTGATATAGGGGGGATAAACTAATGAAATCTGAAAAATTAAAAGACACCCCAGAGGGTTCAAGTCCCCTCTTGTTGTCTCTAGAATCACCAAGTTTAGGACAGTAGGGAAGGGGGGTTATGATGGTTTATTCTTGGATGCAGCATGTGTGAAGGAAAGGATCAACCTTTAGGAACCATATAGGGAACCATGTGTTGATTGTCCTTCTGTTATGGGGGGTCATGTGTCCAAACAACCATGCTGGAAATGTTTCAATATATACCAGTGAAAATGATTGATGGCTTCTTAGATTTTAGGCGCTGCTCCTGTAAACAATTCCAGTACTATTTTATGAATCATTCATAGTGCTATTGCTACTATTAACACCCTGAGGGATGGGTGGATAGGAGAGTCCATGTTTATAGCAAACATGTTCCTTGCTAGGCCGAATGATTGTCCACTTTCTTGGTGGAATAGGTGCATGGCCTCTTTCCATACTGCCACTGATGTTGGGCATTGTTCTAAATGGTGGGCTAGGCTTCCATACTGACCAAATATCGTACATAAGTGTGAGTGGCATTTGACCGCTCTACTGTGCAGTATACTCTCCTCATGCACCTACATACATGTGCTCTTATCCTGGGTTCAAGTAGAGGGTGATATGTGTATCTTCATACTCTTCTTTGAGTTTCCAGGTTGTAGGGTATAGCTATATGGTCCAGTTAATCTATCCTAGCTATGATACTCAGATTTCTGCTATTATATTGTCTGTGACTATTTGGTAATTGATTTCCTGTCTGTTAGTTAGCCTTGGGCATCCTTAGTGACTGGTTTGACTACTTATGTGGATCCACCATGTCATTCTTCTATGGTAAGGAGTGTCCATTTGAAATGTGCAGGAGTGCCGTGTGGTACTGCAGCTGTAGGATGGGATTCCAGAGACTTGATTGATGTGTTTAGGTGATCTGGGTTTCTTAATTGGAGTGCTCATGCAAAGTTACATCTTTCTGTTCTGGCCCAATGTGTATCTGGAAGATCTAGCTAGTAGATTGAGCTATCCAGGATCCTAGTATATGGGTCGCTTGCTCTGCATAATTAGTAAGCCCCATACCTCCATTCCTTCTAGAGCCAAATAGGGTTTCAAGGTGTACAGAGGTGGTTGTGGTTGGACCAGAGCCATCCTTGTAAAAGGAAATTAATTGTATAGAAGAAGGATAGTGAGAAAGCAATTGCATGGGCCATAAACCATATGATTGATAAGATCATAGAGTTGGATACCGTGACCCTTACTGTTAAACCTGTCTAATATCCATGTAAGGAGGCAATGCGTTTTGTTATTTTGTCTAGGAGTTGATTTTCCTTCATGGAGTTGGAAATAAACTCCTGCTTCTAGCCATACCCCCAAGTGATGGACAGGTCCAGCTGTTGGCTTAATGGTGAAAGGAAGTTTCAGTGGGGTCATTGCTGATTTTTGCCTCCTATGTCTGTTGAGGAGTCTTGATGTTGTATTAGTTTGTTGGCCCTGAGTAGATGTTGTCCAATGGTTCTGATAAATTCCCAGGAGTATGATTTCCATTTTCTCAGTGTTGAGTGATGCATTGCTTATGGCTGAATATTCTTTTATTATCTTCTCTATTCTGCAAGCGTCCTAATTGTTGGATATTCCCACCACACAATCATCATCAAAGGCCATCATTTTGACTGGTGGTTGGCCCTTGACATTGATTCCCTTGAGAAGTGTATTTGTATTCCGAATTAGAGAGTCCAAGCTAAATAATAAAGTAGAGGGCTTAAGGAGTCTCCTTGTTTGAGTCCTCTCTGTGGGATGACTGGGTTGGTTAAAAAACCTGCTTCTCGCACAGCCATGGTGGCTGACTCTTTGAACATTATCACCCAGTTTATGAATCTACTTGGGAGTTTGAATTTTTGAAGGCAGGCCCTAAGATAGATCCAGTTCACCCTGTCGTATGCCTTCTGTCAGTCTAAGAAGACCAGCACTCATGATGTTTTGGACTGACAGACATTTGCAACTGTGTGAATGTTGTCACATATGGATCTTCTTCGAATCAACCCATATTGTGATGGGGATATCGCGTCAGTTGCAATTTCTCTTAGTCATTTGGTCATGATTTATGTGAAAATTTTGGTATCTGTGTTGGTTAGGGAAATAAGGCGCCAGTTGGAGAGGTTTAGTCTGTCTCCTTTTTTGAATAAAGTGACAGTGTATGCTTCTTTGCCTCCAAGTAAGAGGCATGTTTCTATAATACACTTATTCATTGAAGCTAGAAAATATTAGGGATGTTAGTAAAATATTTTATGTAAAATTCATAGGGAATCCCATCAGGTTTAGGGCATTTCCCTCTTGGTGCACCGCGTACTACTTCCCATAATTCCTCAGGTGATATTAAATTAATTATATTATTATTTTGGGCTGCAGTGTCAATATATGTGCTTGCAAGGAAGTTTTTGATTTTTTTTCTGGCTTGACTGGTTCAGATTTATATAAGTTATTATAAACCCTGTGCACTTCAGTCGCAACTTCTTTTGGTGTTTCTGCTATTGATTTGTCTAGTTGTTGGACCTGTTTGCAAGCTATCCTATTTTTCTGGGCGTGGTATCAGCAGAAAAAATTAGCTCAAGCAATTTTCTCCATATTTTATGTTTTTTGCTTTATATTAAACTACAACTTGGTGTTGGTGTTCGCGGATCAGGGTGTTTAGACAAGCAGAAACCTCCGCCCATCTGTGACCCAAACCAGGGATGTACCATGTTTGTGGGACGTTGTCTAGATGGTTGATTTCTTTCAAGGTGTGCTTGATAATGGCTGAAGCTGCCCTGTGTCTTCTAGACGTTGTATGTTTGATTTTTTGGGTTGTTGATTTTTTGAAATTCTCTTAAGTGGTTAGTGGGTCCAAGCAGAAAGGTGTTTGAAAATCCCAGGTTGAGGATATTTCCTCCATCCAGGATTGAAATTCTGAGTCAGCTAAACTTTCTGGGCGTATTCTGCACCAACTGGATCCTTGGGTACTTGGTTCCGCCAGTTTGTAGGACACTGAAACTAGTTGATGGTCAGAAAATTTGATTTTTTGTAGTTTTAAATTTTTGAATTTGGTGACAGAAAATTATCAGTGCGAGTATCAGATCTAACTGTGACATAGAGAAAAGTGTACCGTTGTGTACATGTGGGTATGTCATGTTTTGTAGCATGAGTAGCCTTTTTAGTGGTAGATCATATAGTCCCATGGTGGCATTTGGCACGAGGAGTTCCACTTGCCCTTGTGGTACCTACATTGTGTGTTGGCCATTGGTCAGTATCTGGGTAGATCCAGAAGTTCATGTATCTCTTGATGAAAGTACTTGCTGGTAGATTTAGTTGTGTTGAGCTAAAAGAAATTCTCTTCAGCCAGGTGCACAGTTCAGTGTGTACACACTGGCTATTGTGTGCACTTCAGTGTGCCCTGAGAAGGTTACAGCAAGTACTCAGCCATCCAAGAACAAATTTTTGTTGATAAATTTAAAGTTTTGGTTCGTGCATACTATAGCCCCACAGTGTTATGACAAAAATGATATCAGTGAGAGGAGCATTTTTTCCCATGCCTCCTCCTCTCCCCATGGACAGTGGGTTTTCTGCACCGCCAGGATATCCACAGGTGGGTTTTGTAGGAGACTCAACTTCTTGGCCTTGTACGTTAAGGCCTTGAGTTCCACTATGTCCAGCATACTTATCTCTACTGAGACTCCCGATGCGCCTCAGGAGCGGTTAGCAGGGCCCCCCAGCCCTATTCCCTCACTCACATTACTCTTCAATGCACCTTTGCTGCGGAGAGCATAATCATGAGTAGGAGTTTGGGTGTATTCTACCCCTTTTGTTGCCGCTTTTTTCACTCCTCTCATGGCTTTGCTTGGTTTCAATTTATCATTTAAGTGCAATTGTGTGCTCTTATTGGCTGCATTATTTTCTTGCAAATTCCATTGTTGATTTTCCTTCCCAATTAGGTTATGTTCTGCATTTTTGGGGGTGCGCTGAACCCCAGTTTTGCTGCATTTATTTCCAAATCAGGTTCCGCTGAATTCAATCTGTTCAGATTGGGTGTTTGGTTTTCCACGGGATTTTATTGGTTTATTGATTCAAATTCATCCATGTCTTCCTGGATCTGTTCCAGCAATATAGATGATTCCGCCGAGGCCTTTGCCTTGGCCTTGGCCACAGCCAGCTTGCAAGCTTGTTTGGCCATTTTTTGTTCTTTTGGGGAAATTGAACAATCATTTTTTATATTGCCTGTGTTCTACCCAGTTGAATGCTTATGTTGTATCCATGATTTTGGCATACTCTGAGTCATCTTTGCCCATTTCCTCCTCACAGAAACCATTTCTCCCAAGACTTCTTTTATGGGACAAGCATTAATCTTGTGCCCAAAGGCCTGGCAGTGGTTGAATATGGGGGATGCGCTCTCCACTGTTGCGCGGAACAGCTGAGATTTTTTCCCATCAATGGTGAAGGATGCAATGTGGGGGATTTTTGTGAAATCCTCCACTACCTCCTGGTTTTGGGGAATAATTGCAATTGCCTTCCCAGTGCTAAGGGTTGGCATCAGCTGGAATCTTTGCAATCTCAGATTGTTTAATTTCTCCATAGGCTTCCAAGCCTTCTAGGAGATGTCTTTTGACTACTGTGCACGCCAGTGTAGTCAGAAGGTAACCAAAAATTATGAAAATATCTTTGGATTCTGTCCAACGTGTGCATTTGGTTAATACCAATTTCTTCCTGTCAGAAAGGTCAAGTACCACTCTGACCTTCACTGCTTCATTTGCTTTTTCCACAGTTCTGAACCCAAGGTCTACCCAACCTTTGCAGATAGTATGGGTTGTTAAGTACACCACATGTGGGAAAGATTTATGTTGGGCTTCACCAAATTTTTCCACATTGTCAGTGTTTCTACATCCAGGAAAACTTGTATCCCGCGTTCCACCAATGACAGTGGTTGTGAGTGGGATACTTTCATGTAACTTCAGTATTTTACCAAAAATTTACAAAACCTGTGGGGGTGCCACCTCAGGTTTTTCGTTTTTACTGATATTTTTGTTTGTATCTGTGCGCTTGTTACCTTTGGGTGGTACAGGTCCAGGTCCTCTGCCCTTTACTGCGTTCACCCAACTCTTTGCATTATTACTCATACACATCTCACCTAATATTGATTATCAAATTATACTATTTGAATCAAATTGTATTACTAAAAATGATAGTAATTGGAAAGAAAAGTTCTTCTTACATTTATTTTATTATTAAAAACTTTTTCTTCAACTTTGTACTTTAGATATTTTCTTATCAATTATTTATTTGAGGCAAGCTGACCAGGGGATGGACATTACCAAAATAGAGAAAGAAAGTATTGACATTACCTGAGCAGGGTCAACTCTGTTGTAGAAAGTTTTTTTCACCTCCAGATCAGGACTCAGATATTTCTGGTTACGTCATGGGTAAGGTTTTCGTGTTATTATACCTACTAACCACCAATAGCTTACTTTGGCTGGCACCCCGATCAATGTGCAAAGGGCGGGAATTGAACCCGCAACCTTCAGGTTGGTAGCCGTACGCCCTACTGACTCGCCTTCCACTCCCTTACTTTAGATATTTTCTCTTCTACTTTAAATAACTTCAGTAAGCCATACATACTATGATATATAATGATCTAAAAAAGATTAGGCTGGTTTTAAGTTAGATATAAGATATCCTGATAATTTTATATGGCTACAACAAAATGGGGAAAACTAACCATGAACTATACTAATAAAGATCAAGATATCACAGTATGTATACAAGTATGGCAAAAGATGTGAAACTGACATCAAAATTTTATACAGTGTAAATACTAAGCTAGATTAACTCAGATATATTAACTAAATTATAATTCTAGTACACATATTAATTTAAACTAGGTTAAAGTGGTTAGTCATACTATATACATCAAAGCACTTAATCATCTAAGCAACACTTTTTAAATATATTATAAACCTTGAAGTTTAGCTTTACCAGAGAGATTCTCACAAACTAAATGAAAATATGTTGGGAACAAATTCTATAAAACTCACTGATTCATCCAAATAAGCTAGCAAAAATACCAATTTTTTTAGTTGCTCATGTCTGTGCCAACTAGGCTAATTTACTCTCAAGTGGAATATTTAAAAGCAGCCACCACATCACCCACAGAGAAAGCTTCAGTGAGTGTCATCCAAACTGATACACCTTTTCACCCTGCAACCCCTCTGGCCAAGATCCTACTGCTGCTCCTTAATCCGCTCCTAGAGCTCAGAATAGAGGTGCTGCCACTCAAGCTGCACATTTACTGTCTGATTATATGTGAGCAAAATATCCCATTCCTGCCTTCACTAAACTTGATGAGTCAGTTCCTCTGATCCTAAAATTACAGTTAGGCTGAGTTCCCCACACACCAGGCGCATGGCAAAGCATAGCCTCTTGCCCTTCAATCACTTGGCAACTATGGGGAACTTCACTACGCTCTAAATCAAATCTATCAATATAAGTTAAATGACTTTGCCAATAATGACTATTTAGATGGGATTTTAATGGAGCAAACGAGAATTGAATGATAGATATTATGCAATTTTTGTTAAGGAATACCATCATGATGGGATCTACTTAAATTTCAATGGGTGATGAAAATCAAACTGAGCCACCAAAGGCTCAACCCCTCCTGAATCCGCCAAAGTAACATCTAAAGATATTGCCAGTTAGAAACAATCTAAATCGGTAAAACTAATTATAAATGGTTGTGATTAACTAAATCTGATGCATTCAACCATTCCGCCTCAGAAATTACTATATTTTCTGTGACCCTCAAACCTCGACTATATCATATAAATAGTCCAAAATCTGAAAAAGGATTTTTGCTCTTATAGAAAAGAGTTTTGACCAGTTAATAAAATTTTTGCCTGCTTAATAGCAAAGATTAGACTTGCCATATGTTGCTCTCCTGTCAATAGATCTACCTTAGGGACAACAGTCTGATAGGTGATTTAGTTAAAGTTACTTTCACTAATAATTGCGTGGTCTTTGAAGGGCTTAGCCTTAGAAATAAACAAAAAACTCAACACTGGTGCTCCTTGCCAGGTCCCTTATGAAGCTACCTGATGAAGACTATACATAAAAAAGCCCAGCAAACACAGCCCTGCCACAAAGGAGGAGAATATGCATTTTATTGATCAACAATCCTCTGCTGAAAAATATGAAGCTAGAATTAACATTTATGAACAGTAGATGCTGAAGGTGGCTTGAGGAAAGTGGATGCGTATTAAAGAGAATTCATTGATGAAGTAATGACAATATTTCTATATACAATCAAGTTTTTAATCTGTCTACCAAGTGGTGAACCAGGCCACTGAGATTAAAAGGCTCCATGGAACCTTAGGTACCAAAGTCCCACTTAAATATGTTAGTACTTGGTATATCAACCCCCAGGAAGACATGAATAAATTACACCACCAGTGTGATGAGGCTATCACTCAACCTGACTCCAGAACCAAGGAGTCAACTGAGGCTAGCTGAACTCTTAATCCTGCTATCCATGTTCTCACTGAATCTGTTGGGTAATTAAACCCACTTTTAAAGAAAAGTACATGACTGAAGACAAAATCAATCAGCCTTATATGTCTGTATATGAAAATGCAATGGAGGACGCTACAGATCATCAAAAGTGTCATCACATACAGATCTGCTCAAAGCAAGACTTAGGAAATAATGATGCCCTACTTCAGGAATAGCCTCTGGGAAGAGTTAAAGAATGCACTCATCAAAGAATTTGGCATCAACCTAACCCTTTCCAAATTGTAAACAGGCATTCATTTAGATCTTCACCAAGCATGGCAAAACCAACATCAAGTTCCTGAGTAGTCTATCATGAAGCTCAGGCCCTCATATCATGTGATTGGGTTATCTTGGACGATGCCACTGCCGCTGTCCTCTCTGAATTTTAGCATAACCTGAACCTCATGCTACATTTTTAAAACAAGAAACTGTTTTAAAGTTACATACCTAATATTAAGGAATCAATTAAATAGTTGCCTGAGCGAGAGATGCACCAAGTAACTAGAAAGTGGATTCAGGCCCAAATTCATGCTGTATGTCATGTTCACATGACTTTATTGAAGGGGCCAAAGGCCAATATAAAGCTGGTCGTCAAGAGTCAAAAAAGGTCAAGCTACAGGACCTTCCTGACTTAAGGCACACCTTGGACCAACGCTGGGTGCAGGCCAGATATGTCTGGGTTGGTTCAGAGGAATTGCGAACTGCCCAGCCATGTATAATGACAATAACGTTAAAATGGATGTGCTACCACTTAAATTATGACAGTTTGGTTCAGTTACTTGGTAATGTGGGTTAGAAACCGGTTCAATTTTATGAAATTTCCAGCTTGGGTCAGACTTGACAGCAATAAATCACTTAATTCAGTCAATTTCAAAATACATTACCCAGTCATATGGAAGCATGCACTTATTGGCGCACCAAGACTTAGTACTACTATCTCCGATTGATTACCCCAATTTAGCTTAAATATGTTTTCTCAAGACCAACATTTCTTGTTGGTTATCTTCCCTTTAATAAATCTCTTTTTATTTACAGTTTTTCATTTGCTGTTACTATTGTAAAACTGTGCGTAGACCTCCTCAAGAAGTTCTATAAAAAGATTGGACGTCCTAGATTCTATAAAAAGTCTCCAAGATCAAGTGCAACGTTGGACCTCCTTTGTTCCCTCCAAACTTAGGCACCCAAATTGTCCAGCACTGATTTCAGCTTAGATATGGGCTCCCCTGTGGGGACCATCCAATTTTTCCTGTTTACAGGCTTCCAACTAGTCTACACCATGATATACTCCCTTTCACAGGGTTCCTTTGGCTCTAGCGCCCTTCAAGGTTCCCTTTTTACTATATCCATGAGGATGAGTTTCCTGGCTTTGTGAATGTGCACCATGCACCACCTCATTGAAAAATGGATAGTTATAGACACTCTCTTGACATTAGGACCAACCTCTTTTTTATGTGCACAAACATTTTCTATGTGAGACTTTCATAAAGTGTGGATTGGGTGCGCCAGCTGTTAATCACGGCCGTGGTGGGGCTCACCTCTATTTTCTCATTTTGCCAATCTTTGGAACATCTTGGAAATATAATTGCTACCTCCAACTGGGAAGCACTCACCCTTCTTTCTCATATATGGTGGGTAAGGATGCTTAACAATCTGAGTCATGATTCCCTAATTTCCACCAAAATTTATAAAACTGATTTAATTAAAATTGGTTTTCTTGGCACCGCATTTGGAAAGTGCATGTGGGATCATTGAAAAAAGGCCTGGTGGTGATGGCTTTTAACGGTGCACAAACTGGCAAAATAGGGTTGGTGTCGTTTTCACCCAAAACGCGTTTTATAACGCTAATTCCATATAAAAACTGAGCCATATATCTTCTCTAATGGCTCAGATATAGAACCCATTTAAGTATACCAAATCGCTCCAGAGAACCCACGCTTGACCACAACATTGATCCACAGAACACAGCAGTTGGAGGAGGAGTTATCTCTTTAATATAAAAATCTTTATGCGGTTGCTGAAGATATGGTGGGTTATGTGACCTCAGTTGTAAGAGTGGCCAACTATCCCTCTGCATTCTATAATGTAGAAACTTACCCTGGAGGTATGCTTATGCCTGAATTTTTTTTTAGTGAAGTTTTGGCGTTGTTTGCTATATTTAAAGACCATCTTAGATATTTTTTGTTGACTGCTACCCTTTCATCTCCTTTAGGGAAAATCAGCACAACTGATTTGGTGGATACAAAAGCCTCTGAAATTTTTATTGATCAAGACCTAGCTGACTACCTTGAGCTGAGTTACTTGTCAGGTGTTAAGTTAGTGGAGGGGCTTCCCAAAGATTTTATATGCTGTAAATTATGAGGGTTAGTAAATTATCAAGTTGGAAAATTTCATTTGGCTGACCGCTTCCAAGATATCAAAAACATCTTTTACCCCATCATTTTGGGTGTAGGGTGGTGGCTAAAGTTTGACGTCAAAACCAACTTGAAAGACAATACCTTGCCCTTAACTTTGAATAATGTTCTTGAATTAGTTGTCCCTTTGGAAGAAGCAAACTTTCAGGGAGATTTGCCCCACTGGCCCAATATCCACACACTTAGTCTTGCTCCGTTGCTGAAGCCCTCTGTGGAGGTTCCCTTAACTTCCTGTTTGGAGGGTCAGGGATACTCGTTTGATGCAGCTTCAGCCAATGTACTACCATCTCATTCAGAGTTTGGTTGCGAGTTCAAGCTCACTGTTGATCTGGTGTACATATATTCCCCAATTTACCCTTTGACTGTGCGGGAGGAAGTGGCCTTAGATGTGTGGGTTAAGGAGCAGTTAGCCAAGGGCGCGATTTCTTAGCAAACCTTCCCAGTATGCTCCCCATTTCTCTTTGTGGAGAAGGCCAATGGTACCTTACGCCCATGTATAAATTATGGAAATCTCAACAACGTCACAGTACCAGACTTAAACCCCGCCCCACTAAACTCACAGATCTCACGCTATGTGGAGAAGGCCAATGGTACCTTACGACCATGTATAAATTATGGAAATCTCAACAACGTCACAGTACCAGACTAAAACCCCACCCCACTAAACTCACAGATTTCACGCTATGTGGAGAAGGCGAGAGTCTTCTCCAAACTAGAATATTTTAACGCGTTAAATCAGATCTGGATCAAAAATGGGCAATGAGTGGTTAGCCGCATTCTGTACCAGAAAAGGAATTCTTAAATTTTGGGTTATGCCCTTTGGGCTATAAAATGCCCCTGCTATCTTTCAACGCCATATTAATGCGGCTTTGGGGGACATGCTGGGGTA
The DNA here is from genome assembly GCA_022478985.1 of Massospora cicadina. Classification (NCBI taxonomy): domain Eukaryota; kingdom Fungi; phylum Entomophthoromycota; class Entomophthoromycetes; order Entomophthorales; family Entomophthoraceae; genus Massospora; species Massospora cicadina. The sequence continues at coordinate 59,364 of JAKSZP010001465.1, read as the reverse complement.
TGCGCGGTAGCTTAGATGGATGATATTCTGGTGTTCTCCCCCTGATAATGAGTCCCATGCAGTACACCTTTGGCAGGTGGTGGAGTGTTTGAGGGCGGCTGACTATACGTTTAAAATAAGTTAATGTGAATTCTTTATTTCCTAGGTAACCTCCTGGGAAATGTCGTGTTTGACCAAGAGCACATGATAACTCCAGACAAGAATCAAGCAATTTGTGAGTGGCCCACCCCCACTTTGGTCAAGGAACTGAGGAGTTTTTTGGGGACGTGTACGTTCCTTAAGAAATTTACACCAAAAAATTTTGAAGTGGAAGCGCCCTTATATAATGTGAGTGGGGAAAAGATGCCACAGTCTTCCCCAAGTTTGCAGAATGCCTTCTAGGTGGTAAAGTGCAAACTGCTGTCCACGTTTGTCCTTCACCATGTAGACCCCAATAAAGAGTTTATTGTGGCTTCTGATGCCTCCAACTTTGCCATAGCGGTAGCCCTATTACAAGTAGGAAAAGATGGAATAGATCATTTAGTGGGATTCTTTTTCCAGATAGATTTATCTACCTGAGTTAAATTATGAGTATATGTTAAAAAGTTATTAAAAGTGGTTGAGGCGCTGACTTATTGGCGTCATCATTTTCATGGCTAATCCCAACCTTTCCACGTATGTACAGACCTCCATGCCTTGCTGTATTACCCTGAACCTCATATCTTGAACCCACAGCAAAGCCCACTGGCATGAAACCCATGCCCAATTTGTGTTTTCCTATGAGTTTACCAAGGGCAAGGAGAATGTTTTGGTGGATGCTTTGAGCCACGACCCTGCGCTAGCTCCCAATCCTAAGGAGGTAGAGGTGCATAATACACATTTGATGATTCATCCAAAAAAGATTGTGCCTCAACTTCCCTCTCCCTCGGCCAGTGAACCAGCGCTTGTCCACTGGAAAATTCGGAGAATATGGTATGTTTAGAAAGGTAGTCCTTTACCAGCCTATGTCAGCTGAGTATGCTATGGTCCTTGATAATATCGGGTTGAATCAGGAAAATATTAAATGGGGCTATCACGCGAATGATGAGATGGTGTTGTAACAGGGGCGCCTATGGGTTCCCGCTGGACCAGTTCACATGGAAAGCATATGGGCCCATCATGACCGTATCTTTGGTCATCTTGGGAATGCAAAGAATCTAGAGCTAATTTTCCACACTTACAATTGGAAAGGGTAGCCGCACAGGTGGGCAGGTATTGTAAAGAGTGCCTGAAATGCAACCAAAAGAAACTGAATTCCCAGCCACTAGCGGGGCTGTTGGTACCAGATCAAAAGGCTCAATGGCCTTAGACTACTCAACCAGTTGATTTTATTTGGAATTGCCTTTATCTGATGGCTATGATGGCATCATGGCAGTGGTGGACCATTTTACAAAGTTCTACCACTTCATTTTCTACAGAACCACTGTAACTGAGGCTGAGATGGCTAGGCTCTTCATCACGCATGTGTTTGCTCTTCATGGAGTCCCCCAAGAAATAATTAGCGATCATGGACCCCAGTTTACATTAATCTTTTTGGAAAGAGTTGTGTAAGACTATTCAGATTCACCCAAGCTTTTCAACTGCCTATCACCCCCAATCAGATGGACAGACTGAACGAGTGAACCAGTGCCTCAAACAGTTCTTGCGGCGTTACACCGCCACAGATCATCCATATTGGGTTTTTTCATCTCCCCATGGCCCAATTCAGTTATAACAACTCCCAACATGCATCAATCGGTTGTTTCCCCCTCTTCGCCACTATGGCCCAATTTTATCTTCAACATGGAGACCAGTTGTGGATCCAAGGTGGAAGTGGTGGTGAAATTTCCCAAAATGATCAAGAAAGTACACCAGGGCTGAACACGAATTTAGATGTGGCCATGCAGGCTTACAAGGAGAACGTTGATGGTAAGAGACGAGTTGGACTAGCGTACAAGGAAGAGGATTTTGTTATGCTGGATGCTAAAAACATACCATTAAAGTAACCATGCAAAATATGAGAAAAAAGAGGATTAGGTCATACCGCCTTTTCAGAAAGGTGGGCCAAGCCTCATACCAGTTTTGATCTCCCCCTTATTTTAAATCTTTTTAGTCTTTCATGAAAGCAAGCTCATGTTGTTTGAGGGTCCCCCACCAGAGACTTCTGGGGCTTATTACGTGGATGGGTCTCCGGACTGGAAAGTGGAGGAGTTAGTAGTCTCCCATCAGTTAAGAAGAAGACATGAGTATCTTTTTTTCCTGGAAGGAATTTGACACAACGGAGAACAGTTGGGTTCCAGCGCGGGATTGTGCCTATGCCAAGTCTTGATTGAAGCATTCCACGACCGTTTCCCTAAGGATGCAGGTTCCAAGTACAAACAAGCCGTCATAGCCATGAAGTTGGCCCATGACCACAAAAACTTTTCCTTGTCGAATGCTCTTTAAGGGGGGTGGAGCCCATAAAAGAGGAGAGGGTGATGTCATGTTCACATGACTTTATTGAAGGGGTCAATGGCCAAGACAAGGCTGGGCGACAAGAGTCAAAAAGGCACAAGATGCAGGACCTTTCTGACTTAAGGAACACTTTGGAACAACGCTGGGTGCAGGCCAGATATACCTGGGTTGGTTCAGAGGAATTACGACCTGCCCATTCATGTATAATGGCAATAACGTTAAAATGGATATGCTACCACTTAAATTATGACAGTTTGGATCAGTTACTTGGTGAATGTGGGATAGAAACCGGTTCAATTTATGAAATTTCCAACTTTGGTCAGCCTCAACTTTAATCAATAACTTGAGTTTGGTCAAAATCAATGTACATTACCCAGTCAGATTGAAGCATGCGCTTATTTGTGCACCAGAGCTTAGTACTACTTTCTCCTATTGATTCCCCCAATTTGGCTTAAATAAATTTTTGAGACCAACCTTTCTCATTGGTCATCTTCTGCATATATAAAACCCCCATTAGTTTACAGTTTTTTAATTTATGGTTACTATTGCAAGCCTGTGCACTGACCTCCTCAAGGTTATCTTTAACAACGTTGGCCGTCTTATCTTTCTTAAAATATCTCAACGATCAAATGCATCATTAGCTCCCAAAGTTCCCTCCAAATTGAGGCACCAAAACCCTCCAGCACTGATTTCAGCTTAGATATGGGCTCCCCTGTGGGGCCCATCCAAGAGTTCCTGTTTACAGGCTTACAACTAGTCTACACCATGTTATACTCTCTTGCACAGGGTTCCTTTGGCTCTAGCGCCCTTCAAGGTTCCCTTTTTACTATATCCATGAGGATGATTTTCCTGGATTTGTGGCTGTGCACCATGCACCACCTCACTGGGAACTGGAGAGTTATAGACACTCCTTGACACCGTAGGACATCATAAAATTTCTGTCTCACATGACCAACGCTTAGTGTGGGTACTTTGGTATTATGATACCACTTTTTTGTAAAAAAGCTGATGAGGCGAGAACATTGGAGTCAGCTAGGGCGCGAGAACCCTCTGATGACAACCCTGCACCTCAGGCCCTAGCCACTGTCATTTCCCACACTGATTATTGTGCTCTATCCTCACCTTTAAGGCGTGTGTATGTCTGGGGATGGACCCCTCCATCTGGATAGGGACCAACTACTGTTCCATAATGTTGGAAAATCGACTATGGGCTCTGCTAGTTCGCAGGCCAAATAGTATGAAGATTAGTCAGCCCTTGCCGTCTTGATTCTGAAGGGGCCATCAGTGCCAGCTGACCCTTGGCGTGTCAACTGCGCCATTTGGGGATCCCCAAGCCTAATCCTCAACCAACAAAATAAATAATAAACTTAAATCAAAAGGTGGATTAGGCAAAGGGAGATATTTATAGAAAGGGAAGCGCCAGGTATTTTTACTATTTGCAAAAGGGCTACTAACCCACCGCCAACCTATCAGCTCTTCCGCTGGTTCTTAGCCAACCACTTCCAGCCTTCCACTGCGCTTACTCATTTCCTTGGCGTTGACCCTCTCACTCCATCCTCCCTGATGTCAAAATTAGTTTTTCTCATCCTTGGACTTAAGTCACCAGTGAGCTGTATAAATGATTAGTCTATATAAGCATTGAATTCAGATTTGACTTTAAGTTTATTATTATGCGCCAGAAACATCTTTGGTCACTCACTTTGACTTGGAATATCTCGGCGTCTTGCCAACAGCACTTTCCAACTCTATTAGTTGATTGGGAATTTCCTGATTCAGATGATAGTTGATTTATTTATTTTGAGATGCCAGAAACAGCCTCAGCTGCCTCAAACTTTTAATTGTCAGATCTTCTGACATTGAACTAATAGTACATGCAGCAAAATTATAGTTGGACGATTAATAGCAAATACATCAGCTTTCCACCAAAAATCCCACAAAGGTCCAAGAATGGCAGTTGGCATCAAACACAGATTTTGCTGAGAGATACTATTTTATCATCCTTAGATATTAGTCGCTGATGATCCTTATACAAATTTGAGGCCACTGATTGGCCCCACTCAAACCTACTTTAAAACTCAACGGAACATAAATTTCAGCTCAACCCATTTGAGAGCAACTACCCAGCAATCATATCAAATACCATAAGAATCAGTCAGTGAGCCATTTCTACGAGATTGGCCACTTCATCTCAAAAACAATTAATCATTGAAGGATTCTATCTAGTTAAAAGTCTGATACTTCCCCCACTTAACCAGATGGTAATACTCCTACATCCTGCCTTGGCGTATGGGTGGGCGCTTAGGGATTGCTCCTCCACGCCACTAACATCCATTGGAATCCCCACCACAGTAGCACATCCCTGCCGCCTCCTCACCAACCCATCAGCTACTTAAGCACTAACCAGAAAAACCCCCTGTAGTGGGCACCGCTGTCAGAAAATCAACTATGGGCTCTTCTAGTTGGCAGGTCAACCAGTATGAAGATTGGTCAGCCCTTGCAGTTTTGCCTTAGGAACAGGGCCAGCAGCACCGGCTGACCCCTTGGCATGTCACACGTGCCATATGGGGATCACCCAGCACAATCCCCAACCAACAAAATAAATAATAAACTTAAATCAAAAGGTGGATTAGGCAAAGGGAGATATTTATCAAAAGGGAAGCGCCAGGTATTTATAATACTTACAAAAGGGATACTGTGCACACTGATGACCTATCAGCTCTTCTGCTTGTTCTTCAAGCAAACCACTTTTAGCTTTCACTGCGCTTACTCACTTCATTGGCGTTGGCCCCCTCACTCCATCCTCCCTGATGCCCAAATTAGTTTTTCTCATCCTTGGCCTTAAGTCGCCAGTGAGCTGTATAAATGATTAGTCTATATAAATTTCAGCTTTATATTTGATTTTTGAGTTGATCATTATGCGCCAGAAATTACTTCAGTTGCTTGCTTTGACTCAGAAAATCTTGGCATCTCGTTGATGGCACTTTTTGACTCTTCTAGTTGATTAATTGGGAATCGCCTTATTCAGACAATAGTTGATTTATTTATTTTGAGATGCTAGAAGCAACCTTGGCCGCCTTGAACTTGTAATTTCTGGATCTGCTGATATTAAATTATTAGTACAGGCAGCTAAATTATAGATGGACGATTAATATCAAATACATCAGCTTTCCACCAGAAATTCTTACAACGGTCCACAAATGGCAGTTGGCGTCTAACACTGATTTTGCAAAATAGGTACTAATTGGATCATCCTCAGATAGTAGTTGTCAGTGATCCTTATAGTAATTTGGGGCCACCAATTGGCCCCACTCAAAACTATTTCCAAACTTGGTGGAACACTAATTTCAGTTCAATCCAAAATGCGGAGCAACTAACCAGAAATCATATCAAATACCTCAATATTCAGTCAATGAGATATTTTGCCAATATTGGCTATTTCATTCCAAATAACGATTAATCATTGAAGGATTACATCTGTTTAAAATTCTGACACACACTAAAAAGGGATGGAAGATGGCACCCATGAATCTCATTTATCAGGGCGATTTAGCCCATATGTGGAAGAGAGGTGGGTCATGGCATACCTTCTGAGGGCTGCAGCCTCCCCTCCAGTGCTCTCTTCCACTGAACTGGAGGAAAATATCTGGAAGGCTTGCTGTGAGGTGGCAAAATCGCACAAAATGCCCCAAACACGCCAATATCCTGCCATTATATCCAGGCCACACCAGTCCCCAATAGGTACAGGGGCGATCAACCCCTTTCCTACCAACTGGCTCAGCCTTATGTGGCTTGGCCCTGGGCGCAAACTGTTATCCACCTAAAATGTCACCGCCATAGCAAATGCATGTGTGCAACAAATAAAATTTAATATAATTGATGAGCCCAAGATAAATTTGGCTAATCAGTCCAGACCCAAGTCAGTTGCAGAATTTTCTGTAAGCACAAATTGCCAGATTGTTGTAAGTTTATTCCCAATGGCAGTTATAAATGGGGCGCAATTTTCCACAGCAAGCTTATAAGCAGTAGTCCCCAACAGGTACCGCTGTTACTCAATTTTCATAAATTTCTCCCATACTGTACTTTCAATAAAAATCTGTAAAAACAAAAAGCCCAGATTTAGATTTTTAGCGGTTATTTAAAATAAAAAGTGAGATGATCTCAGTTTTAGGTATCTCCTGGCTGGTCTTTATGGACAGTATTCTAATATTTAACTTGTGATTTTGGATGGCAGTGCCTGCGGCATTCTGGTTTGGGCTTTGGGTGGTAAATACCCGGAAATCCAAGTAAGTCTAAATTTTATTATCTTCACGCTTAATGACAATGGATGTCGCTGGCCCAAAATTTTTAATTGAACTATAAATTACTCTTATTTTGCATCTTCTGGACCCCTTCCACCAGAAAATTCTATTTATTTAATACACCATTTTTGGCTATTAGGCTACAAGTCTCGAAATAGTTGTCCATAAGATGAAAATGCAAGTTATAGATGATGCTGGGTTAATGGTTAATCTCATCTCCATCTGGTGAAAAAGATAAAAGTTGTGACAGATAAAACCACACAATGATTTATGGAATGGCGCTAGTGTACTCACTCCCTGGGTGCCTATTCCGCTCTGCGGCTTTAGTTTGGATCCATGGTGGTGACAGCCCAGAAGTTGTATTGGAGAATGACAGTTATGACCTTCTCATAGGTACCCATTTCCTTATTAAATTTTGTTACCAAAATTAAACTTAAGGTCTTTACTTCTCTATTTTGCAAATATTTTATTTTTTAGCAGTTAAAGACGCCCCTAAGTAATTTGGAAAAATGAAACATAGGATTTGTTTATAGGAACATCCAACTTTTGTTGAGCAGTTAGAGACTTAAACGTTTGGACCTAAGCCAAACTGCCTCCGCCCAGCGCTGACGCTCATGAGGGGATGGTCATATAATTCAATAACTAGGTCATAATACCTAAAAGTCACAAATACTGGTGGACTTAAAATCCAAGTTACGATTTCACTTGATCATTTGTCAGAAATTATTGAGTAACATAATATGGCCATATGTGAGCCTCTTACCTTCCCCGGGGTTGTTGGATCCTGCATATCAGGGTCCCATAACCAAATTGATGGCTAAAATCATTAATTGAACCATGAGAAATAACTTGAAACCAACCTGTAGCATATGTTTAAGCCCTACCCATGAACCAAGTTGAACTGTTTATAGGTGCAGGAATTTGCATGACCTAGGTATCTAGGAGGTAACTACATCAGCCATTTTAAAGTGGAAATAGGAGACACCCTCACCTCTGAGAAACAGCACCAAGCAGATGCGCTGCTTAAGGAGTATGCAGATGTAATCTTAAAAGGCTTTGATGATTTTTGGATTAATGAGAGGGGCGCAGCATAGAGTGTTGACAGGCGACTCTTCCCCAATCCATGCTTGGTTCAAAAGGAAACTAAAATTTAAGAAGCTCTAGTGATAAAGGAATTAATGCAAAGCTTGGATACTGGATTATAAAAGCCCTCAAAAGGTCCCTGGGTTTCCCCTTTCTGCTTATATGGAAGAAGGATCGAGGCCCTGAGTAGTAATAGACCATAACCAGTTGATTGTCTTATTCAAAAAGACAGCTATCCTTTGCCCAAAATAGATGACTCATTGTGACTTTTGGTCTGTTCCAGATTCTTATCCACAATGGATCTTGCCAAAGGCTATTGGAAGATTGAGCTTATACCAGAGGATTAGGAGAAATGTGCCCTGATAGCCAACGAAGGGCTGTTGAAACTCACAAGAATGCCTCAAGGGCTATGCAACGCCCTAAACACGTTCCAATGGGCGATGGATGACCTGTTGGGGGACTTGAAAATGTCATGCGTGTTAGTTTACCTTGATGACGTGACATTGCTCTCCTTCACCTTTGACCAACATCTTGCTCATGTGAAGGAGGTGTTTTAAGGTCTCCACTCTGTGTATCTGAGGTTTAACCTGGAAAATGCCGGGTTTTCCAAACTTATATGGACTTCCTTAGCCACAAAATTACCAAGTTTAGATTTCTCCATTACCAGACAAGTTGATCACAATTGAGAAGATGACTCAACCACCCAGTCTACATGATATTCAGGCATTCCTCAGGATGGTTGGCTTTAAATGACAAATTATTCCCAACTTTGCTGAGCTCACTGAACCCCTGACATATCTTATCCACAAGGAGGTTCCACTCAGCTATGAATAACTCAGAAAAAAGCCTTTAACATCCTCCTGAAAGCGCTCACCGCCAAATTGGTGTTGTCCATCTTGAATTTTTTATCTTTTTTCCTTTTCACCAATGCCACTGATGAAACTGATAGGCCATTCTGGAACAACTTGATACTAATTTAGTTGACCATCCTATAGCGTATTTCAGTGAAACGCTAACCTGGCCTGAGAGGAATTATAGCGTCACCAAATTGAAATATTTAGAAGTCTACTTGTCATTTATTACTTCTGCCCTTTTCTGTAAGGGAACCATTTCACTGTGGTTATGGACCATGCCTCTTACTGATGGCTGAAGCAGATGAAGGATCTGGATGGACGGCTGCACATTGAACGCCTAAGCACTGAGTTATGACTTTTTCATTGTCCACCAGGCTGATATGATACGCCAAAATGATCACAGACTTTCCTGATTACCCATATTTTCCTCTATGCCTCAAAGGGGGATTGAATTTATGACCGCATGAGGAAACTGGAGGAGTGTAATTAAGAAACTCCTGAAGTTCAGCAGTGATTAAAGAAATTGTCTGAGTGGACCTTCATTGAAGAAGGGTTTCTATAAAAACAGGTGGCGCTTTTCACTGCCTTATGTCTGCCCATCAGCTAGGAGGAGACCACCTTGGAGGGTCAATCAATGGTAGTCCATGGTGCCATAAGAAAAGCTCATCAATGGTTGTGAGAGCGCGTCTATCGGGAGGAGATGATCGAGACAATTTGAGATGCCATTGCTCCTGTCTCATGTGTTTATGGTAGAAACTTACTATGCCATATCAATATCAGGTCACAGATTCTATCACACCATTTGCTACTATTAGAATTTATATTGTTGGTATGATACCTACTGCGATGTATAGACAAAGATATATCATACAATCATTCAACAATTTTATAAAATGAGTTGAGGCCATATCTGTTACCTCTCCCGCTTCTAAAGTGACTGATTCACTTTTATTTAACCACGTATTTACCCATCATAGTATCCTGAAAGAGCTACTGTCTGACACTAGCACTAACATTTTTCCACAATTAATCGTTGACCTTAATACTCTGATGGCACGTACATCTCTTTCACTGCTCCCTATCACCACCCTACTAATGATTTAGTGGAACAAGTTAATGGAACTCTCGTTGCCATCATCCAAAAAATAACTCCCTTTGACCCAGGATGGTGGAATGAATGCCTCCCAGCAGCCATTTGGCATACTGCATGATTGATACCATCATTTTATACAGATGTTGCCAAAATGATCATATATGGTCAAGGGCCAATCTTACTCTCTTGTCATGGAATCTGCTGATTAAAGTAAGACAGGGATTCTAAACTGGTTGTGTAACAACCCAGTGGAAATCCCAGGATGCCAAGGGCATAGCAATTCTGAGCAGTTGTAGGAGGGATCACCTATTATTTTGGTGAGGGAGATAGAAGTTAATAAAACATACCAAAGGCCCTCATAACAAACCAAAAGGCTGAAATGGGGGCAACTGCGGGTCTTGTTGGGGCATCCTCAAAGGTGGGAGATGCAAAAAAGACGACCAATCCTCCTGGGTTTGCTGTTGTTGACCTTTGGTTTCATTTTACCAATCATTTCGGACTGATTCATCATATTAAAAATTCAAAAAATAAAGAAAATTTTCAACATTTTTGAAATGATGATCAGCCTCATAAATCAAATTGAATCGAATTGCTCTGACCATTGGGAGGCCTTGTGCCTCATCTTGCATCCATTGAGAGATTTCAGGTAGGATAAAGAGGTCGGGTGCATCACCAACGTGGTGGATTGATTTTCCAAATTTATTTGAGCTGGATTGGTCCTCAGAGGAATGGTCTGGATGGTTTGGTGCCTGGTTCCCATCTTGCGATTGTGTGGATAGTGAGTCCTCGCCTTCAAACAGAGAATCACAATTAGCAAAATTAACCTCACTCCACCTAAATTGCGCTGAACCACTAGCAGACAGGCGTGGCATATTAAGTTGAATTTACGATTATTTTATGGAATGGGATGCAGACCCAAAGCTGGTCCACCAGGTGCCAAATGGTAAACAAGTCGTTGTGAAGAGTTTGGTGGATCTGAGAACTCCTTCAAAGAGGCGGATTAGAATCATAGGCTTGTGATGAATTACTGGATCGCAATCACCATTTGGTGGGACACCAGATTGATGGTTTGGAGGGCCCACTCAATTTACCATCGGCCCTAGGGCGCAGATCACTTCATACTTTGCTGGGTTAAGTAAAAGTATTGTGAAAAAAAGTGGTGGAGCTTGCAGAGTAGGGTTTGGAGGAAATAGTTTTATAATACTTTAAAGGTGAAAATAGACTGACAACTGCTCCTTACATAGGCAGTTGCCTTATATATTTAAAGTGGGGAAAAGGGGGCTATGGGTACATTTTTCCTTTGCAGCGGTAGCTGATGTACTCATGGCTACTCAGCCTGGGTTTAAGCTTTATAATCATCTTGTGCAAAGGTCGCAAAAGCCCAGGCACATAATAGTTGGATCTGCCAGATAGGGACCCTTACCGATCCAAACATAAGCAGATTTACTCAGATTGATGGGGCGGCTGAATTGGGTTCTGCCAGGGTCAATACCAATGAATTTTTAAAGGTTTTTTTAAAATTTAAAAAGCAAATTTACAACTAAGATTGGCTTTACCAGACCCAGAATTTAGGATTCCATGCACTGGACTGAGGTTTTCTGACTTGGGATCCCTTTCCTGAGTTTTGAGGCCCATTTTTTTATTTTCCAAGGACAAAATAGATGGCGGAGTGGGGCTCTGTGGGAGGAGAAGCTGCTGTCAAAGGCTTCTGTCCTGTATTACCTCTTTATAGACCTCTTTTATCTTTTAACCCAAGAAGAAGCAGACAAATGGGGTACTGTGGTGGGGTTTTTTGGTGCCAATGCACTGACCCAACGTTCATCAACTACTTGATCCAAGTTCCGCGTTGTATCAAGGGCTCCACAGGGGCATTAGGTCCCTTCTTATTTCTATAAGGGACCTTGTTTCAATCTAGCCCAAGAATTTAGGTCTCTAGACTTACATCTCAAACGTTTAACCCATATTGGAGACCCTTATAGTGATACCCCTGAGCTCATGGTGTGAAGGCTGGAAGATGAAATATTCTGATGACAAATCCTAGCTGTTAAGTCTATGATGACTATCAGAGAATGAGAGGCATAGTGAAGCAATTCTTCCTGAGTACCAGTTAGGGGATCTGTTATTGTTCAATCACCACCAACTAGGGGTTAGGTGCACAAACTTGATACAATATGGTCAGGATTAGATCAAGTAATTTATCGTTGAGTCCCAGAGCACTCCATCACCTCCATCAAGTTGGGCTCTATCATAAATCGAGTACATGGTAGGTTTCTTGAGACTTATGTTCCTCTTTTAAAAGATCTCTATGGGGGCATTGATGGGAGTGACAGGATTTGCAATGGACTAAATGAGAAAAAATAATGGATATTATGAAATTATGCATGGAAACACCATCATGGCGGAATCTACCAAAATCACCATGGGCAATGAATCCCAAAATGATCCACCAAAAAGCTCAAACCCTTCTGAATCAGCCAAGTTAATTTCTAAAGATATGCAAGCTGAGAATCATCTAAATCAGTTATACCCTTTAGATAGATTGTGCCCAACTAAATCCTTTGCATTCTATCATTTCACCCCAGAAGTTACCATATTATTTGTGACACCAAACCTCAAATTAAATCATATAAATAACCAAAAGACTAAAAATAAATGGACCTTTGCTTTTAATCAAATTTTTTTCTATTTTACTATAGATTTTGACTGTCTAATAGCAAAGATTTGCCTTTCCAGGAGTTTCTCTCTCATCAAGAGATTTACCCTAAGAAAAAAGTCTGTAGGTGATTTAGCTAAAAGCTACCATTAACTGATAATTTTATGGTCTTTTGAAGTGCTTGGCCTCCAAATTTAAACTAAAAACTCCATAATTACCAAGTTGTTTGTTTTTCGACTGTTCAAACTCAAAATCATTGTCATAGAACACAAGTGCTAAGAGAAAACATTATTTACATCATGGATAAATAATCAACCAAAATATAATTCTTTGCCTACAAGATAATGTAATTTGGATAAAATAAATAATGAGAAAGAAAGGTTTGAATAAGTAGAAAGGAGGTGTGCGGTTGTTTATTTGATATATGCTCACTACTCTTTGATTTCTTGCTTATATTTAAAAAAATACCTCATAGCAGTAAATATTGAGAATAAACCATAATAAACCCCAATACCATAGGGTGTAGCCCCACCATTTTAACTATCAGAGTAACTGTCAGGAGGTAGAAATTTATGTATAAACATGATTATAAGGATTATGATCTGTTTTGATTAAAAATCTAAAAGTAATATAGACCCACAACTATGATATTTAGGCTGTTATTTATTAAAAATGAATTAAATTAATACCTTAGTAAAATTAAACGCATGTAAAAATAAGTGCAAATCTTAATTGACTCATTTTTAGATTTGTTTTTAAAGTTGTTTTCAATCATCTAATCTGGTTTTCAATTGTCCAATTTTGATTTTCAACGTTAATTCTACCTTAGCATCCTCAAATTTTTTGGTGCATTAGAAATATGTTGATTACCATTTTTAACATTTATGTGTGCATAAATTCTACTGTAAAATATCTTCTTTTGGTTACTAAAAAATTCAAATATTTACAACCTATACTGCTCCTGGTAAAAAGTTAGTTTAAAAGGGGTATTAGCCTTTGTTACACATACTTTAACCAAGCCTCAAAATTGTAGAACAGAGCTAAATTTTTGATACATATACTCTTTTTACTAAGTAATTTAGTTTGTTTGGCCTTATGGGTGGGTTGAGGATTGTAGTGGGTAAAAAGGAGATCAAACGTCAGCCATCTTAATCCATTAATTGACACAGGTATTTGAGCTTGGCAAGGGGTAGGCCCTAAGGTAGGGACCTCTTTTAGTCTAAAAGGTTTTAGGGTCCTGTTCATCTTGATGGAGGTAAGAAAAAATTTTATAACACTTGTCAACCAATAAAAACCCAAAGAAGAATTCTGATGAGCCAGATAAAACTTGTCCTAATTCAAAAATTTATAAAGAACCAACTAATCAGACATATAGATGAATTTAAGTCCCAATATGCCCACTTTACAACGACAAAACTTGATCAATATAATCACAGGATGGTATCAGTTTCCTTCTCCTTGTAACATCCAGCAGCACAGGTGCCAAAGTGATGCAAACTATTCCCAGCCAAGATTACGTCGCTCTTGTTTTCCTTATGGGTGTACTCCAAGACCTCAGCTTCAGAATTTACCACACCGTTATGTGCAGACCCATTGTCCACCTGGTAAACCTTTAAAGCGAACATCATCCTTCAGGCATGCCACTCTCATCATGACGCTCTCAGGATGCCTTGGCAATCATTTTGTGCATACTGGCAGAAGTGGACCACCTAAATCCAATGCCCTAGTGGCAGGCTACAGCTCAGCTTAAGGGTCATAAGTGAACAGAAGTGTCCACTCGCCTCAACGCACTGGTAAGACAACACAAGCATCAGGTTTGTGTTCAGTATAAAGCAAATCATATAACAGTAGGCAACAGGTGCTCCGCTTACTTTTTTGTGAATTTTTTGCAATGCGCCAGAGCTTGGCCTGCACACAGTTGTGGATGTTAGACCACACCATCGCAGATACTCCAGCCAAAGTGGCAATCAAAGTACAAAATTATTACTCCAAATTGTATTTCTCCGATCCAGTTCAGCTGGCTGAAGTGGACAATTTTCTCAAAATACAAATCTCCAAACCATTTCCCATTATCCAGAGTTGATGAATTTAATTTCTTGGGATGAACTCTGGTCTGAAGTTCGTGGTACACCGTACAGGAAATGACCAGGTCCAGAAGGTATTCCTTATGAGTTATACAAGAAGTATTCCAAATATTTTTCCTCCTTGCTGCTTTCTTTAATGAACCAATGCCTATTGGAAACGCGCATCCTCCTGGAGGTCAAGAGGCCCTCACGATTACATTATACAAGAAAGGGGATAAGTTGGATTTGTCCAACTGGCGCCCCATATCACTTATTAACACAGATAATAAATTTTTTACTAAAATCATGGCCAACCGCTTAGTGGTAGTTGCCTCTGATCCTTATTTCCCATGAGCAATTTGGTTCATCCCCAAATGGTCTATTTGGGACAACATACACACTGTGGCAATGTCAGCCAATACACAGCTTCTGGAGCACTTGATTTGTAGATCAGCAGAAGGCCTATGATAGGGTCAACCGGGATTACCTCATAGCCTTCCTCCACAAGTTCCACCTCCCCTATCATTTCACTAAATTGGGTGATGTTGCTTACGGAATCTGCCATAATGGCTGTGAGTGGACCTGGCTTCCTCACGAATGTAGGTTGCCCCCAAAGGGGCCTGCGCCAAGGGGACCCTCTAAGCCCACTCTTGTATAACTTCAGCCTTGACCCACTTCTTCACAATGTAAGTACCAGCTTTACTGGTGTCCATGTGAAAGGCCAAGCACATGTCAAGATGTTGGCATTTGCTGATGATTGTGTGATTGGGGTGTCTAACAATCATGATGCACACGCGCTTGAAGCTACTATCCAGGTTTACTCCAGGGTAAGTAATGCTGCACTTAACGCCTCCAAAACTGAAATTGTTCTCCTTGGTCGGTACCAAGCCCGCTGGTCCCCAGCGACCCATTTTCCTGCTACAACAACTTGCTTATGGGATCACTTGCCTGGCCCACCCCACACCGACTCACTTGTGCTCCCCTTTGTTCCAAGCCCCACCGCTGGCCCAGTCCGCCATTTGAGGGTGTGGCTGGAGGCGGGAGGGTATGCTTTAATGGTGATGGAGCATCATATCCTAGACAAAGTTACAAAGCGAATAGCTTCCCTCAAAGCCCGCCAGACCTCCCTTACAGGCAGGGTAGTGCTAGCCAACCCTATGCTCCTTTCTAAAGTTTGGTTTGAGTTACCCTATCGCTTTTTCCACTTATTTCTTCAAGTCATTATACGCCCATCTGCAAGGGTGGCTTTGGTTAGTCCTCCCACCGCCAGTGCGCCTGGATGTCATGTTTGTCCCTTGGCAAATTGGTGGCATGGGCCTGCTCAACTATGAGGTCCACGCCGCCAAATATTTGGCACCTGGATCTCTGCAGTCACCAACTCAATGGTCTCAGCCCAGCACTGGTCCCTCTTGGCCTGCTCCAACTTCTCCCATGCCCTGGGCCTCAACAATCCTACCCACTCCCATTCTCTGTTAAAATACCTTGCCTCACACCCTTCTGCCGTGGGACCGCATGGGACATCGCCCCAATTCAAGCAAATTCTCATCTCCATGCGGAGCGCTGAGTGGAGAATTTGCATCAGTGGGCACAACGCCCAGAGGGGTCGCCCTACTCCTCGGTTCACCCAGGAAGTACAAGGCCAAGCCATTCTGAACAATGTGATACCCATGAGGTCCCCTATCATAGCCAGGGTGGACTACCTAGACATGTGGACATCCCCTACTCCATTGATACCCAGAAACCCATTTGGAAGTACGCTCACCACCCTCTTCTGCAGCTGCATATTTGATCCCATGTGTGGCGCTGCTTGAAATGGGTATACCATACTGCTGAGCACTCTAACACTTTGCACTCACCTTGTGTCATATGTGGCCAGTATGAAATGTTGGTTCACCGCCTGGAAGAGTGCCCTCCCTCAAAAGCAATATGACGTGAGGTTCAGCGTCTCTTTTGCCAGGATCAGGCACAGCCCTTAAGCCCGCCTAAGGACATCTTCACTTTGTCCTTAGTTTCCCTATATCACCTTCCCTCCATGCCTTAGTGGTTGCAATTGCTATGTGGACTATCCACACGGTTGTCTTGGATGCTATCTCAGGCTCTACTCCCACCCTCCAGGAAGCTGTAAGCGGGTTCCAGTTGCACCTTATGGACCACTTTCAAGCTTGGATGTTTGGGTAACTACCATCACGTCGCCACCAGTTGGTCTTATCCTGGTTTCCAGTTTGGTTCATCGCTTTAGACCCCTTCCTACATACGTGCTCAATAGTGGTACAAGCCCCTACACACGTAACCTCCCTTCCATTTTTTACCATTCCCGCTGGCAATAGGAGAAAGCGTTTGCTTCTCTGGGGTGCCATCCTTGCTGATGTTCGTTTTGTTAGTCTACTTATTGGAAGTGTCCATCCTCTGGTCATCCTTCCCCGAATAAAATTAAAATTAAATCAGCCATATAGACCACTACTTGTACCTAACGCTCAGGGTTAGTTTAAAGCCATAATCAGGCCATGGATAACTAGCGCCAACCTCCAAAATATTTGAAATTAGTACAAATCTCAACAGGTCACCGTAACTCAGGTGCTGTGAATAAAACCACGATTCACCAGAAATTATTCCTTTAACCTCAGTAAAAACTTTTAACAGCAGCAACTCATCAATGTTTAAAAATATAAAATAAGACGTGGAAGTGAAAATTATACCACCTTTTACAGACCACAATGTCACCTATAATTTTGTTAATCTCAGGATGTCGTCAGCAGAAAAAATTACTCAGAAGATGAACAACATAAATTGATACCTGATAAGATTTATGATAATAAAATTTAAGCCCCTTTTATATCTTTTTGGAGGAGAATTAAGTTTAAAACACTCAATGATGGATGAATTTTATACAATGCTGCAAATTTTGAGAACACTGATATTCTATCCAATTTTTTAAATTCCCAGCCAGAAAATCAATATGATTATTACCTATTAGAGAATGATTAATTTACAAAGTTTATTGAGACCCTGAATCTAGACACCCTGTGATGGCACAACCAACGGAACCCAAAGCACAAAGTCCAAAAAGGGTGATATGACAGTATCCAAAAGTTATAATCTCACAACAAACTAAGGAGCAGGGTTGCATAAGGAGAAGCTTAACAACCTAGTGAAGTGCTTTCACTGCGAAAAAAGAGCTTATGAATAAGGAAACTTAAAATAATACTGAGGATAAAGAAGAGAATAAGAAGCGCTTGATAATGTTCTTGTAGAAGATACGATATAAAAACCATAAACACTTATTTAAAATTCAGATATCATGTCTTTACCAAAATTTATAAAGATACTTAAGCCTTATGATACAAAAAAAGACTTCTCCCAAAGTATCTTAAATTTTCCTTTGTTTTACTGCTTTTTTAATTAATGCAATTATATCTAATTTAACCAGTGTGGGATTGGAATCAATCAGTAGATGCAGTAGCCGGTTTGAGTTCTTCACAATAGGGACACTAATGAAGATAATACCCTGGTTGCTAATAACACCAAGATAATATTAGTCAAAGATCCTGTTGTGTTTTGTTCTAGAGGCCAACATACCAAGTTTATTCCAAGAATGAATAAAAGTCCAAGAAGTTATTGCCCATGGTTTGAGAAATTACTGCAGCATTCAGCGCTTTCTACATTGGTTGTTAATAAGAAAGTCACTCAATTAGGATCGCATTACACCATTTATTGCATCAAAACACTTTTGGTGTCTAATGGGTTTTTTTACATCATCTAATTAGTAAATAGTCAAACCCGATTAAGCAAGAAAATGTTAAAGCGTTGAATCCAATGAAGCTCAGCAACCCACTAACAGCACCAAAATGCTTCAGTAACTATGAGCACTCCAAATAAGAAAAACATGACAAACATGAACAGAAAACCAAAGTTTAACATATGATTATTACTGAAAACAAACAAAAATGCACCAAAAAAGGCCACTGTGGCTTTTAAAACACACTTGGTGCAAACCTTAAATAAAGTGGCCTTCAAAAAAGCTGCGTTTTATGTGGATAATAGATAGACATGGGCAGAAACAAGACCACAAAAAGCTCTCACAGAATGATACTTACTAACTATTTCTTATATATTATGAAAAAAATCTCAATTAAAGAAACTAGTTGTTTTTGGCTTGCTGGTGCTTTACGCCGCTGGCTTCCACAAAAATTTTTATAAAATTTAAACTAAAGCACATATAAAAATTGCTTTATTATTTTTTTGTAAGCGTGAGGGTAGAATGGAAAAAGATCCCCCTTGACATCCAACCATTTTGTATATAAAGTATTTAGAGAGTCAAGGGGAATTTGGGGGATACGTTAAGAATAGCTTGACCTAGTCCAAATTAGAAATACACAGTGCATTCAAAAAGTTCTGGGACTAACGTTTTAAAGACACAACTTTACAAATAAATAAACTTTTTCTTTTATCATAATTTAACATACAATCTTTCCCTCTCTATACATATTTATATTGCTAAAACAATTGTTGAAAGGTATGCACATAGTTCCTATTTTGTATAACCATGTTTAAACCAGCTGTCACATTCTTCTGAATTGTCTCTACTTTATCAAAAGGATGAACCTTCAGTGCCACCTTCAGATTAGAGAACAGAAAAAAGTCAGACAGAGCCAAATCTGGTGAATAGGGTGGATAATTATAATCTGAAGGTGGCACTGAAGGTTCATCCTTTTGATAAAGTAGAGACAATTCAGAAGAATGTGACAGCTGGTTTAAACATGGTTATACAAAATAGGAACTATGTGCATACCTTTTAACAATTGTTTTAGCAATATAAATATGTATAGAGAGGGAAAGGTTATATATTAAATTATGATAAAAGAAAGTTTACATATTTGTAAAGTTGTGTCTTTAAAACGTTAGTCCTAGAACTTTTTGAATGCACTGTGTATGAGGAGATAACATATCATAACTTGGGAACTCACCTCAGGGCAGCGGAAGGAAATAAGAGGAATTTTGATTGACCAAAATGTACTCATGTGGTAACGTTTTTATAAACTTGAGCAATCCCCACCTGAGAAATTTTTTGCACCTTGGGGACCCCCGCAAGCCTATAAAAGGAGAAGGGTCCCATGTAGGTGCGTTGAAGGACTTTGGGGTGGTGGGGAGAATGCCTTCCATTGGTGGCCCCAAAGTCTGTTGTGGTAATGGAGAAATCTGATTGTCATTTTTGTGTTGGTTACCCGTAGAGGTTTTGAACTAGTGTTACTCAATTAATGGGATTTCACTGAAAATCATCCAGGGTCTTTTGGCAAATTTTCTCAACATTATCATCTAAATCAATCTTAAGGGCATTGGAGAGTCTTAAAGGGCTCACATTTCCCCATTTCAGTTGAATTTGACCTACCACATTCTTATTTTTCAGTAGTGAGGGCAAATGTCCGACATCACCCCCTCAAGAATGTTGGGGGGCGAATAAGGCCATAGAAAGAGTTCATAGACTTAATTTATGGTAACTCCAGAAGTGAGGGATTTGATAAAATATTCATCCCCTTGCTTATATGTAATTTAGAATGGCCTTCTAGATGTACCTGAATTTTTCCCTTCTGGGGATAATACAATCATGATAATAAAGTACCAAGTCAGATACTTAGAAAGAGGAAAGAGGGGCCTGAGCTCATTTACAGCTTGTCCATCTATTGTGACTGTCGTAGCTAAGTTTGTCATTGCCTTAGATTGCAATTGTATGATATGCTTGGCTAACTTCTTCATAGCTTGCTCAGGATCAGTCTTGTAAGTGAAGATATCTTTAGCTTGTAAAGCTGGACCCCCATGTTCTTGCTTATACAAAACTCGGAAAGGTGACATTTTAAAGATCCAATGATAGCTGATATGGTATACCATGATAACATTTGGTAAGTACTGATCCCAGTGGAGGGGATCTGAAGTAGCCATTTTCCATAATATAGAAACCAGCGTCCCATTTGCTCTTTCCATTGTGCCATTGGTTGAAGGATTTTAAGGGGCAGAAAAGAGCTGTTGGGTGCACATGGAAGTTTCAATGATCTTCACAACTCAGGAGTAAAATCTTTTACCATTATCGCAGAGCAAAACTTGAGGGAAACCATTTCAAATAAAGACATAATGGTGAAGAAAAGTAGCCGTGACATTAGCTGTCTGAGCTGAGATAGCCACTGCCTCGACCCATTTGGTAAAGTGATCAATTAAAACCAATATAAAGTGATTTCCACTTGTTGTTTGAGGAAGAGGGCCAACCACATCGAGACTTAATGTGTGGTTAGGTTGTTGAGGGGTTGTAGAAAGATATTGATTATATTGTTTTGAAGGTGGACTGCTTCTTACATGTTAAGCAGGCATACAAGACTTTGATAATGGTCTCCTTGATTACTTCCCAATAGTAACGTTCTTTTAATCATTCATAGGTTTACCGCACTCCACTATGTCCTAGTAAAGTATGATATTCCATAATGACAGGTACTCGCTCTGAAATACTGAGGTAGGGTAACTAGTTCAACCCCACCTTCTTGTATAGATGGCCATTATCCACCTTCATGTTATGGGAATGGCGAGCTAGCATCTTCTGTACTGGTTCATCTTCATCAGACCATGCGTCAGGAGTCATAAGGAGATCGTGTAGTCTCTCAGATTCACTATTGTCTAAGTGAAGAACAGGAAGCCGTATTATCCATCTACTTTCATGTGGCGCGTTCCTGCCGTATTTAATGGTCATATCATAATTATGGAGCTTCAGAGCCCAGTGAGCCAACCACCCCGTAGGGTCCTCCATATTCTGCAATCACTTCAGAGAGGCATGGCCAGTGAAAACTTTGAAGGAAGTTCTGTATAGGAAGGGGAGATAGTGTTTGACAGCAAGCAGGACAGCCAAACACTTTTTCTCCGTGACATATTAGTTACGCTCAACTTTGGAAAGCATTTTACTGAAGTAGGATATGGGATAATTAATTCCATTTTTCACCAGCTGGGCCACGATAGTGCAAACAGCATAATCTGAGGCATCCGTAAACAACATAAAAGGCTTACCATAGTCAGGGTGGCCTAGTATGAGACTTTTTCGCAATAAGGCATTAAGAGTCTCGAAGGCGGCCTGTTGTTCAGTGCCCCAATAGGAGGGGGTGTTCTTGGTCAAGAGACGTACAAGAGGCTCACTAAGTTGGGAGAACTTTGGAATGAACTGATGGTATTATCCCATCATGCCCAAAAATACTTAGATGTCACGAAGGGTTTTGGTAGCAGGCATCTTAGATATTTCTTTATATTTAGCTTGCAGAGGTTGAATCCAATCTTGGGATATGGAGTGACCGAGAAAATTCAACTTCTTTTGGAAAAAAAGTACATTTAGAGGGCTTCAGCTTTATGTTAAAGTCCCGCAACCATTGAAACACCTCCTTTAGGTGCCTGAGGTGCTCAATGAATGTCTTGGAGAAGACTGTGATATCATCAAGGTAGACGATCACATAGCTCATCTTAAGGTCCTGGAGAATATGATCCATTTCCCGCTGAAAAGTATCAGGGGCATTGCACAACCCCTGAGGTAACCGAGTGGGTTGAAACAAACTCTCACTGCAAATTAGGACGCAATTCTGATTCCGCGGAGAAAGGTACATCTGCCAATAACCGCTAGCCAAGTCCATGGTGGAGAAGTTTTTAGACCCAGAGAGTTAGGCCAGAGCGTCATCAATGCGGGAGATAGGGTAGATGTCCTTCTTGGTAAGGTTATTCAACTTACAATAGTCCATCACTATCCAATGACCTCCATTTTTCTTTTTATCAATAGGAGTGGGGATGAAAAAGGGCTTTTGGAAGGTACCAACAACCCAGCATCCAACAGCTGTTTGAGCTCCGTCTGCATCTGTAACTCCTCAACTTTGGATTTGCAGTAGGGTTTGGAGAGGATGAGCCGAGCACCACCAACACTAATGGTAATAGTCAAACCCTTCATGTGCCCAGAGTCAGTATCAGATTTAGAGAATATGTTGCTATAGAAATATAATAAGGTGTGTATTTTTCCAAAACAGCTGAGGTTAGTTCATAGAAGATCTGAACAGAGGGTAGAGTACATACAGATTGGTTGGCGGGTAGCCCTATATCCTTCATAGATCCAATACAGTGAACTTTCTTTGTTTCCTCTTGGAAATCAGCATACTACTTCCAATCTCTTAATTTTTTTACAAACATATCCTTCTTGGTAAGATTTCCTAGAAGAAGGTTGATAGGTCGTTGATAGGCAAGGTCAAGTAGACCTGGAAAAACTCTGGGCTCCAAATGGCTAACTCCATTAATGATAGTTAAGTGCAGTAAGAAGTTATGAGGGATTTGTATGTAATCTAAGCATCAACTACCCTTTGTTCACCCTCCTTGATTACAACTCTCTGAAGTATAGAACGGGATACCCTCATTGGCGTCAACTAATGGAGGCAGCAATTTTATATGCCGTCTTTCTGTGGTGTAATGTAATGTTAAGGCGGAAGAGGATAATTCAACGGTGCAAGCATAGTCTTTTTTGCTAACTTCGTCATTGTTCAGAATCAAGGGAACTTTGTAGTTAAGCAAGGAGAGGTAGCCCTGCTTCATGTTAATAACCCCTTCATATTCGAGCATGAACAAGTTCCAATGAGTAAATCATAATTATTATTTCTCAGAGCCACTTCCAGAGCTGCTCAGAAGCTTCTTAAAACGAATGGGCAGGGAAGAATACGCCCCAATAGCGCGGGTACTGTTTGGACCTGCAGTTCCAACTCTTGGGTATAGTCGAGGTCAGGAGCCAGCTTAATTTTATATAAACTTGGATGAAACAACTTTCACTGGGAACCCAGTGTCAAAGATAACTCTAACCTGCACACCATTAACGACGACCTTCACTTTAGTTAAAGCACCACTCAAGGAAGGGGAAGAGCGATAACCTCTTTTAGATGAAGAGTGGAGGCAATTCGTTTTGCCATTTAAGGATATTTTTCCTGGATAGTCTGCAGGGTATGAATGAACTGAGTAGATCGAAGTCATGTAGCAATAAGCTGGTCAGCATCACTGGCAGTGTCAATAATCTCAAGACCCTTTTACACCTGTCAAAGATAAGTTTGATGAGGGATCTTAGCCGAATTTACTCTCTCTGGGCTAATTGATCAGGCACCTCTACTTCACCTGGGGCTCCTAGAACATAAGGACCAACATCTTCATTACCCCTTCAGAATCGTCATCAGAGGGATTATAAATGCAGGTTAGGAAGCCCATAGGAAGTGGGGTATGTTTAGGACTTCCCTTATGGGGTGATACGTCCTGAGGTTGCTCCTCCATTTTATTAGCTTTCAGAGGAGGCGTTGGAAGTATCACATCCCGAGTTTTAACCTTTGAGGAAGAAGGTTTTTGCTGCCTCATGGAAGCAGGGTTCAAGCTAGAGTTAATTGATTGAGAGGTTGAAGGGGATAGCACATGGGAGAGAGATGCTTTAACTTCAACAGTTAGGGGTCAGTCGGTCGCTGTGTGCTTCTTTGAGACAAGCGGTGTAACTTGTGGAACCTGAGAGAGGGCTTGGGCTTAGGAGCCAGTATTGGAGCCGTTTGGAAAACCCGTTCTGAAGAAGATGAACAAGGCAAAGGAGGTACAGCGTTCACAAGTTGCGTCTCTTGAACTGAAGATTAAAGGGAGAATTTCCCATCACCGCCATTACTAACTGATTATTGCCATGTGAAGATGAAACAATGGGTGATGGCAGCTCGTAGGAGCCGGTTTTCAGAGGGAAATAGCCGTAGTAGATGCTACATGGAGCGGTGTAGGATCTTGGTTCATAGCTCCTTGGGTAGGGTCACAATCATAGATGTCTGCAACTGCTAGTAAAGCATCCTTAATATCTCGTACAGTTCTAAACGTGCGCTTTACTGAAGATATGCATTGCCAAGGAGGGATGAGATTCCAAGCCAGCCAAGATAGCCGCAATAGCATCATCAAGAGGAAGCATTTGTGCAAGAAACAAGGGTTGAGCCTTATTAGAGAAGCGCTCAACAAATGAGGTAATTGATTCTCCCTCTTGCATTCTGAGGCACATAAAGGCCTGTTTTTGTCACTGCAAACTCTGCTTTGAACTAAATTCATCTAAAAGTGTTTGCTTAACCTCTTCCCAAGTACTGAGGTTGACCATGGTGGGGACCATTCTTTTCTTGTTGTGCTATTCGATTTAAGCAAGGAAGAATGAACCAAATTTTTTGCTGGTCAAAGGCTCCTTCCATCATAGATTCATACACATATAGAAAGGAGTCCTTACTGCCCTCACCAGGAATGAACTTGTATTGTAGGGGGTTTTCTTATTCTAGAGCGCTGCTCAAGCTCCTCCAGGAGGGACAAAGCGCTTGCTGGTAGCTTTTCAAGAGCAACTAGTTTAAATGAACAGGAAACCCTGTATTAAGCACCATTAAGCGAGAAACCAGCTGTTTTTGGCTCTCTGGTGCTTTTACACTGCTAGTTTCCAAAAAGATTTATATAAAATTTAAAATAAAGAATTAATAAAAATTGGGCCTTTATAATTTTTATTATAAGCGTGAGGGTAAAATGAAAAAACGATCCCCCTTGGCATCTAACCATTTTGTATTTAAAGTATTTAGAGGGTCAAGCGGAATTTGTGGATATGTTTGGAATAGCTCGACCTAGTCCAAATTAGGAAATATGAGGGGATAACATATCATAACTTATGAACTCACTTCAGGGCAGCGAAAGAAAAAATAAGAATAATTTTGATTGGCCAAAACGTACTCATGTGTTTTTTAAGAACTTGAGCCAATACCCGCCTGAGAAAGTTCTTGCACCTTGGGGGACCCCACTAAGCCTATATATTGGGGGTCCCTGCGTAGGTGCGTTGAAGGGCTTTGGGGTGGTGGGGGAGTGACTTCTGATGATAGCCCCAAAGTCTATTATGGGATTGGATAAACCTGTTAGCTCAACTTTATAATAAATGCCCATAGAGGTTTTGAACTAGTGTTACCCTATTTAACTAGGTTCTACCGAAAATTGGGCAGGGTATTTTGGCTGATTTTCCCAACATTATCATTTAAATAAATCTTAAGGGCATCAGAGTTTCATAAAGGGCCAACATTTCGCCTTTTCAGCTGATTTGACTACAACATTCTAATTTTCAATGACAAGGGAAAATGTCTGACACCATTATGTTCAACTTATAATTACTTCCTTTACTTTATTGCAATCAGATTTTTCTTTACTATTGCAATCACTAAGGCAATTAATTCAATCTAAAACTGATGAATTTGATAAACTAGTATTAGTACAGTGAATAGAAAGCCTAAGCATGAAAAATCTTGGGCAACAGTAGTGAAGGGAACAGGGCATTAAATACAACGCATAATAGTAAAAAACGCCAGGGTGAAAAATGATGAACATGTGCTCAACAAAAAGCCCCTAGTGGCTCACCTGCTAGGTTTAAGAGTTAGTTTTGAAATTCAGCAGCTATTCTACCCCCCACTATCAACTGATGTCATCAATTGAGCATGGGTTTTAAATTTTCTTAGTAGAGATAAAGCTGAAATGTTAATCAAATTGGCGAATTACAACCTAAATTCCTTGGCACGCTGTGTAGGTTATGATACATACTCTCCAAGTGGGTGATTTGACCTTGAGTTTAGAATGCAGAAGAGGTTAACGCCACTGCACAGGTGCATGTTGTGGTCTACATTCAGGCGGGAGGTCAGCGGGCAATTAGGACCAAACGCATGTGTAGGACTGCATTCTAAAATGTATTAATTTCATTTAACCATCTCCCAACAAGTGTGGCCAACGCGGTCATTGTGAAACACCTCTACAAAGATTGGAGACCTATGGCGAAATCAAACAGTTTAAAATGCAAAAAATTCTACTTCATGCCCACCCTTAGTACTTGGAAGGACTTTATGGTAATTATTCCAACCCAGGAGGTAGCAGAGGATTTTACAAAAATCTCCCACCTTGTCACCCTTTGCTTTGATAAAAAAAGTAACTAATTTTTCTGGGAATCAGTGGTAGCGCACCGCCTATCTAAAACCACTGCTTGGCTTTTGGACATAAAGTCTATGCTTGCCTAGTGAAAGAAGGCATTCAAAAATAGCATTTTATAAAAAGCAAATGAAGATAAACCAATTATGGTAAGGTTTTTGGCACTTCAACAGAGCACTCTTAGGGTTTATAAGTCAAAAACTTAGCCGTTAACCCAAAATCCTGAAAGAAAGTAAAATGGCCAAGCAGGACCAGAAGGCCGTGGCCGGGACCATCTAGTACTAAAAAAAGGCCGTGGCCAAAGCAAAGTCCTCAGCGGAAAAACCATTTTTCCTAATCATATTTAGGAAGATATGGTAGATCTCAAGGTGATGACACAATTAGAAGCATCTATTAACAACTATGAGCAAACCAACCCAAATTTTTCAGAGAAAGTTGATTTGGGTCCTGCCTCACAACAAGCAAAACTTTTCACACCTTATATGCAAGTTGAGTTCTGAGTATGACTGATTACCCACAATCAATCCCTAATGTTTCCAGTTTAAAAGGGTAAAAATGCACTTCAAGAGCACCATAACATTATATCAAATGCTACCAAAATGTAAGTATACACGCTAGCTTTAAGTTTTGAAGTGTGATGACTACAGTACCGTCCCTGTGCGCAAACTGATACACACAGTAAAGAAGCATCAGTGTTCATAGAGCAAGGGTAGGGATGGGGGCCCTCCCAATAACTTTTGAGGCTTACTAGGAAACTCGGTTAAACTAGGGACGTTGAACTTCGCAGGACTCAAGTACTTTTCTATCTTGGCCAAAAATTTAGGGATTTCCTGAAAAATCTTCTTATGGGCATCATGGTGATACAGAAAACCCACAGTTTTCAAGGGAAGAGAAACATGAGAAAGCATACTACTTTATGCTCTTTCTTTTTGGTCTCAGCATTGTGAGGTGAAAGTATGTGCAAGCCATGCTTTCCTATTTATCTATAAAAGCTCTTAAATGCATGTCATCTAATGTATTTTACTTTCAATTGGTGTGAAGAGGTGCACATAAGTTCCAGCATTTATGCTATAACCTGTGCAAAGAATTTCCATTAATTTTTACAACATTCTCTCCTTCCCTTTCCCATTAAAATCTTTTGTTGTTGGTGACATGAACTGTTGGGTTAACCCAGCCATCAATTGATGTCCTTATATGGTAGAGGCACCACAGAGACACATTGAACTTCGCATCCTGAAGACTGCCATAGGCCTCTATGACACCCTTTCAAAACACTCTCCCCTTTTCTCAAACATGACTCGACCTCATTTTCTCAATGGCTAGGTGATGTATATGTCTCAAATAGACCTAGTCCTTGCTATCAGAGATAGAAAACTCCTAGTTTCCAAGCACCATCTTGCCCTTTATTTAGCGTCAACCTTGAGCACCAGAGGTATATCAACCATGAGGCTGGCCAACAAATCTCTAAATTAGGGAAACCTATCAAAAAAACAAAATAGGTAAGCAGGGTTGTAAACCTTAGACTTAACCTTAATTTAATTTATCAGGTAAAACCGCCACAATAAAGCAAATACCAATATTTTGGCACCATGTTCCTTTATAAGACAACGTAAGGAGCTTTAAAGCCATGTGAGTAGCCCAGCTTTGGGAAGAAACTCCAGAAGAAGAATTTGAAGGGGGTTCAGAATTCCGTGGGCTTAACTTTTTAGGCCACCCTTCTGGGCCTCGCCTAAACCAATAAATAGACTCTCATGAGCCTAATTAATAGTTTAGGTGAGGCACGACCCAGTGCTTACTCTTGACTTAAACTTATAAATGTTTAAAACAATTTGGTTCAGGATTGAAAAAATTTGAACCTGAGCCAAAATGTAACTATTGATAAAACTAACCATTACATTACCTCCACTAAAGAAGGGCCCCCAAAGAGGAGCTCAAAGAGGGAGTTCACCACCACAAGACTTCCTGGGGAGAGTTACCTTGAGCCCCAGGAAAATCAGCCCAAAGAAAATTTTGGGCTCCTTATGGTAAAAGAACAAAAAGCAAGGTTAAATTGGTACTGGGTTGCGGAATCAGCCCACCTAGCCAAGGAAGAACACCTGCACTTAGCTGTGGTGCGCCCCTCCCATTCTCTAGTTGGCAACGGTTTTCTATCCCAACCAGAAAGGCGCTTTCTCCAGCTGAAGCGCAGGAGGGGCGCGCGGTCAAGTGTGTCTGGATGTTCATCCCCTTTTTAGATGGGCTGTCTGTTGGTGAGGGACCCTTCTGAGATAAGTCCCCTCAGTGCCACCAAAGCCTGGTGAATGGGAGGCTCCACTGAAATTTTCACACTGTTGATCGCCTCAGATCCAGGGTTGGCCATCAGTCAATGATTCCAACTGGTATTGGTTACTTGACATAGGGGGCCAGAAGTGACCATTCATGCCAGCCAAAATGGGGATGGCTGCCATGAAGAATGCACATGTGTATTGGAACAATATCATGGTCATAAATCTCCCAGTTCCTGAACGCCATCCTGCCTTAATTTGGTGTCAATCTTTGACATCAGAGGTTTATCCAGCACGTGGCTGAACAACAAACCTCTGAACTAGGAAATTTAAAATGAGGGAAAAGATGAAAGAGGTAAGCGTGGTTGCAAACTCCAAAAGTAACCTTTTTATTTAAACAAACAAATTCACCGCACTAGAACAAATTCTAATAATTTGGCGCCATGGTCTGCCATAAGAGAAGGTAAGGGTGGCTTTAAATCCATGGGAGTAGCCCAGCTTGTGAAGAAACTCTAGAAGAAAAATTCTGAATGAGGTTTACATTGCAAGGGATCTACCTAAAAGGTCGCCCTACTGGGGCCTCGCTCAAACCATTGATTAGGCTTACATGAGCCTAAGCAATAGTTTGGGTGAGAAACACCAAGCATCCAGACCTGACAAAAACTTAAAATTATTTTAAAACAATTCAGCTCATGATTTAAAAGAATCTGGACCCAAGCCAAAATGTAATGATTGGTTAAAACAACCATTACACATGCGCTGTAAGTTTTTGCCCCAATTTCACAATTTAATACTACTATAATTGGGTCGCTGAAACTTTTCTTTCTCGTTGCAAACACTTTTGCAACCCATTCAATTCAAAACTAAATCCAGTTTGATAATCTCATAGAGGGGATTAGTCTGTGCCCATGTCTGGGAGCAGTTGGGCAAGCAAAGCAAGAGGAGCAGGCGGAAGGCCCGCAGCCTCTAACGTTTGAAAACGCCCCGGAGAATCTGGCAGAATAGAAAAAAATTTAAAAAAACTGGCGGTCACAATTTCCCCGGAGATACTCGCATGGCAAGCACGATGCAACCAGTACATCAATATGCCACATTCCCAGCCACTTTTGTCAGTAGAATTCGGAGTCCGTGTGTATCTGGACATCCAAAAAATGGCCCTATGGGAAAAATTTTGTGAAGATGTACACAAAATTTTCCCGACCGCGGTGTACGTTGCACCTCACTCCATGTCATGCGGTTAGCTGGACCTAGGTTTTGAAAGCAAAATAGCAGCAGACGAGGCTGCAGCGGTGCGCGTAGTGGTCGACCTCCCTTAAGGGCAATGGGTCGTCAAAACTAAACGCACCAGATGGACAAAATCAAACCAAATTTTCCTCACGTTTGACTTTTTGCCTACTACGGTAAAACGTGACATTTTGGAGCAACACCTGAAAGATGGTCTCGCCATATTTGGCGAAATACAATCTTTTGAAATGCAACGTTTCACGCTGATGCCACACCTGTGCACCGGCAAAGCCATCGCAGTTCTGACCCCATCTGAGGAGATCGCGAAGGACCTAACCCAGATCCCGCACTCCACCTTTATTGACATCGCAGGGCACACCACCCACCCATTCTGGGTAACCGTGGACAGCGCGCCCCCCATTTGCACCCACTGTGATGCGTTCAGCCATAAGGCACACGCGTGCCCCATTAAAGAGGGCGTTACATTCCAAGAGCACCCCTCGGCAGCCATGGCCAGCGGAGAGGCGCACTATGAACCAACCGCAAGCACCAAAGAGGCCTTCCCGTGGGGAGCACAAGGATGCTACCTATTGGTAAAGCCCATCTCCCCGCAGGAGTGGAAGAAGGCCAAGCAGGCCCATAGGACTGTGGCCAAGGAAGTGGCCAAGGTCACCACCACCATCCCACACTCACAACGCCAGGAGGACATGGAGACCTTCGCGGTGGAAGCAACTTGGGAATCCATCACCCAATCAGATTGGGAGGCCCAAGCCAAATGGGCCACTCAATCTGAGGATCTGATGGGAGATTTGATCTCACCTAATCGCTGCACCCAAGCCCCAGTTGAAACTGACTTGGGACCTATCCCAACCAAAAAAAAATTTTTTGCCCCACTCGACGGTGCACCAAACTTATCCGCACCACAAAAAATTCGTCCGACGTCGGGAAAACAAAAAGCAAAGGCCAAAGCCAACGTGACTCTTTCCGCAAAAATTAACAAAAACCCTGATAGCGTTGCTGCTAATACCCGCGCTGCTGTGAAAGCCCGTGGGGACCTGGAAGAGGCTGGTGGGCCAGGGGCCCACCCCTCGCACCTAAGGTGCGATGGGGGAAACCTTCACTCTAGGGATGCTGAATATCGCCAGACTCAAGGCCTCCCCATCCTGGGCTAGGAAACTGAGTTTTTTACAAAATAATTTACCCGTGGATATCCTGGCCATCCAGGAAACCCACTGTCCATGAGGTTCCGAGGATGCTTAGAAAACAATGCTCCTACCATCCCTATCCTTTTGGTCAAAGCACTGTGGGGTGCTAATTCAGAAAAACAATTTTTTCAAATTTACATCTTCAGAAACATTCCTAAATGACTGAGTGCTCGTTGTCACCTTCTCTTGGGCCGATGTTGCACACACAATTGTCAACATTTACGCCCAAATGGTGCACAAGAGCATCAGGAATTTTTCTCGTCAGTCAAATCCCTCCCGCTACCCCCAATTCTTTCCTAATCGGTGACATGAACTGTTGGCTAACCTCACCAATGGACCGGTGGCTGCCCTCACCCCACGCCCCACAGGGTCACGTAGAACTATGCATTCTAAAAGCCACCCTTGGGTTAATGGATGCGCTGCCACAACATACCCCACTGCTCGAAAACATGACGCATCCCCACATCCACAATGGCCAATTAAGGTCCATGACCCACATTGACCTTATTCTAGCACCGGCAAAATTCCAACCCCATATCTCCCACTTCAAAACAATGAAAATGGAATATCCTACCACCGACTGGTCTTGATAACATACCACTTACCCGCCACAGTTGCAAAGGCCCCACATTGGTACAAAATCCGCCCCCCAGAGCTTGCGTCACCAGGATTTTCCACGTGGGTGGAAGAGGCAACTTTGGCAAAATCGTTTGTTGCACCATTTTGCGTGGACCCCATTTCCACATGGGCAACTTTCAAAAAAGACACCATCCGCCACTATCACCATCTCTCATCCAGATGCTCACGAGCCACATCGGCGGTTATATCGCGCGCGCTGGTGGAATTGGCCCACTTGGAGTCCAATATTCCAGCCTCAGGATATAGCCCTGCATGGGGCCAGAAGTGGGCAGAGGCAGCAGCACACCTCAACGCACTTGAAAGGCAACACAAACATCAGGTTTGTGTCCAATACAGGGCCACATGCATCACTAAAGGCGACAAGTGCACCGCATACTTCTTCAAAAAAATTTTTGCACCATGCCAGAGTGTGGCCTGCACACAGGTGCAAAGATCGGATAATTCTATCGCGGACACACCGGCCAAAGTGGCAATTAAAACGCAAAGATATTACTCCAAGTTATA
This sequence comes from Massospora cicadina, assembly GCA_022478985.1. NCBI lineage: Eukaryota > Fungi > Entomophthoromycota > Entomophthoromycetes > Entomophthorales > Entomophthoraceae > Massospora > Massospora cicadina. The sequence continues at coordinate 27,042 of JAKSZP010001465.1, read as the reverse complement.
CTGAGCTGAACCAATTCAGCCGGCCGAAATGGTGGAATTTCTTGACAGAGCTCATATCCGCACTATTTTCTGATACCCGGAAATAATGAATTTAATTAATCCAAACGAATTATGGACTACCATTCGCGGTGCGCCAAACTGAAAATACCCAGGCCCAGATGGCATTCCATATGAGTTCTACAAAAAATATTTTAAATACATATCCCCATTGCTGCTAGCCTCACTCAACCAAAGCCTGTTGGAAATGCGCCTCCTACCAGGAGGACATGAGGCTTTTACAGTCACACTCTTCAAGAAAGGGGATAGGCTAGACTTAGCCAACTGGCGCCCCATTTCTTTAACAAACACAGACACCAAAATTTTAACAAAAATCATGGCTAACCATTTAGGGACAGTAGCATCTGCCACCATCTCTCCAGAACAAATTGGTTTCATCCCCAGAAGGTCAATTTGGGATAACGTGCACTCTGTGGCTAATGTGTGTCAGTCCACAGCCTCTGGGGCACTTGTATTCTTGGACCAACAAAAGGCCTATGATAGAGTAAACTGGGAATACCTTAGGGCCTGCCTCCAACAATTCCGCCTACCTCCCCGCTTCATTAACTGGGTGATGCTGCTCACGGAATCTGCAACAATGGCTGTGCGCAGCCTAGGTTTCCTAATGGATGTAGTCCATCCTCAAAGGGGCCTGCGACAAGGGGACCCCCTGAGCCCACTCTTATACAACTTCAGCCTTGACCCACTACTGCGAAATGTGAATGCCCAACTCACTGGGGTCCATGTGCCAGGCCAAACCCCAGTCAAGATGATGTCATTTGCAGATGATTGCGTGGTGGGGGTGTCTAATAATAAAGATGCACGCGCGCTTGAAGCCCTCATCCAGGAATATTCCTGGGTAAGCAACGTGGCACTGAACGCCTCCAAAACTGAAATATTCCTCCTTGGTCGGTTTCAGAACTGCTGGGCCCCAGCAAGTAGTTCCCAACCCAGCCCAGCTGCTCGCCCAAGTCCACGCCTTACTAACTCAAAACACACCGCTCCACTGGTGCTCCCCTTTGTGCCGCGACCTACCATAGGACCGGTACACCATCTGGGCGTGTGGTTGGAGGCAGGAGGATATGCGTCAGCAGTAATGGAGGGCCATATACTGGACAACGTGATGAAGCGAATCGCCTCTCTCAGAGACCACCCTACTACCCTCACTGGCAGGGTTGTCTTGCCAACTCTATGCTCCTATCCAAAGTCTGGTTTGGAGCCCACGCCATCCCCTTCTCCCCAAGCTTCTTCAAATCCCTGTATGCTTTGCTACAAGGTTGGCTTTGGTCAGGCCGCCCTCCACCAGTACGGCTAGAGGTCATGTTTGGCCCTCATCATCATGGTGGCATGGGCCTACTTGACTTCAAAGCCCATGCGGCAAGATCCTAGGCACCTGGATTGCGGCCGTCACTGCTCCTACACTCCCATCCCAACACTGGTCCCGCGCGGCCCGCTCCAACTTCTCCTGAGCCTTGGGCCTCAACAACCCATCAAACCCCCACTCCCTGATGAAATACCTTGCATCACACACATCAGCCACAGGTCCTCACGGGACAAAAACCCACTACAAACGAATCCTACTCTCCATGCAAAGCGCAGAGTGGAGAATTCGTATTAGTGGACATACAACCCAAAGAGGCCGCCCCTCTCCTCAGTTCACACAAGAGGTACAGGGGCTACCCATCCATGATGGCGTGATCCCCATTCGACCCCAAGTCCTATCCAGGGTGGACTACCTGGACATGATGGACATCCCTTATTCCACTGAGACCCAAAAGACTATCTGGAAATACGCACACCATCCTCTGTTGCAGCCTCAAGTCCGTTCCCATGTGTGGCGCTGCCTGAGGCGGGTGTATCGTACAGCTGAGCGCTCTAATGCTTTACACTCATCCTGTGTCGTGTGTGGACAGTATGGAACGCTGTTTCACCGCCTGGAGAAGTGCCCCACCTCTAAAGTAATATGGCGCGAAGTCCAACGTCTTCTAGGCCAGGATCAAACACATCCCTTCAGTCTGTCAAGAGATATGTTTGCTTCATCAATGGCCTCCCCCTCCCACCCTCCCTTCGTGCTCTGGTGGTTGCAATCGCCATGTGGACTATCCACACGATTGTCTTGGATGCCATCGCCGGATTTATCCCCACCCTCCCTGAAGCTGTCCACAGATTCCGGTCTCATTTGGTGGATCACTTTCAAGCGTGGATGTTTGGATATCTCCCACCACGTCGCCGGCAGCTGGTCTCCTCCTGGTTCCCAGTCTGGTTCATCAAATCAGACCCCTTCCTCCACACGTGCTCAATAGTGGCTACGCCCCCTACACACGTTCCCTCCCCTTCCCATAAGTGGCGTTCCCGCTGGCAACAAGAGATAGCATCGCTTCTCTGGGGTGCCTCACCTGGTACTGAGTTTTGTCTTGTCTGAGTCATATTCGGAAGTGTCCATCCCATGGTCGGCCTTCCCCGCAATAAATTTAAATTTAAATTTAAATAATTGGGTCGCTGACCACAGACAAGTTTCAGTGTCATTTACTCCATCGTGCCAGTGGCACAGACACCCAGATGGGTTAAGCTTCACTTCAATAATCTAGTACCACCCATTTTTAAGTGCATATGCTGAATCAGTAACTTCAGCACAGGGTTTTATGATTTTTTCTGTGTAAACACTCTGGCATCATGGCCAGACTTTAATCATGCACTGTAAACGAAGAGAAACACATTGCTTCATGGCAATACCATGTCACCAAGCTGTCATTAAGTGCATTTCGGTGGAAGTGGATCATCTGGAGAAAAAATGCACTGCAACATGCTTCAGTCCTTCTTGGGGTCACAAGTGGGCAGAGGTATTTGCTCACCAAATTCCTGGTTAGAAAAACTCCACCACGTGAGTGTTAGATATACCGCAAAAATTCAAGGTGTGGGATACATGTTATATTTATATCTTCCTTAGGTTTTACTTCACTAAAACTACCATAGCATGTGCCTAGTCTGGTGACAAGACAACTTCATCCTGGACATTCAGAAAGAGGTTTTCTTTGAAGTAAACTGGTTTTGCTCTAAATTATAAATTTGGACCCTGTCAAACCCTTCAAAATTGGAAAGATCCTTAATGTTGCACATATCTTTTTTAATGCATGATATTAAATTTAAGAAAATTTAAATTTAAAAGATGAACTATGGTCTTCTGTCCGCGGTTCACCAGCAGGAAATGCTCAGGCTTAGTCAGGATGCCTTACAAAATTTACCAGCGCTATTTTTCTAGCATATCCACCTTCCTCTTAGCCATAAGAATAAATGCCTAAGTATGACATGCTTTCTTCTTGTTGTCCAAAATACATATATGGTAACTTTGTTTAAGATTGTAATAGGTTGTTTAGCCATTTAGTGCCCTACTCACTTACCAACAATGATACCAAACTTTTTATCAAAATTATGGCTAAGCGCTATGGTGAAGCTGCCTCTGAGGCGAGCAACTTGCATTATGTCTTCATTAATTAAGATCCATGTGGGATACATACACACAGTAGCTAATGTCTGACAATCTCTTCTACTGGTCCGCTTGTTTTCCTTGATCAGAAAAAAAAACTTTTGAATGTGAAAAATTAGATCTAACTTTGCATTTTACTTCACAGGTGTAAGCTTTGAGATAAATTTAATTGGGTGATGTTGCTTTCTTAATCAGCTACAATGACAGTTTTTGGGTCAGTTTCCTTACTGACCTTGTTTGCCCTAAATAGGTCGTTAACAAGGTGACAATCTCAGTCCTCTTTTAATCGTTAGCCTTATCTTCTCATCTGCAACACAACTTCCCATCTAAATTATGTTAATGTGCATGGCCAGGCATCATTCAGTACGCTGTAATTCGCTGATGATTTTATGGTTAATACCAAAAGCATTAATGATAATTGCATCCTCGAATCAACCATTTGTAGTACTCTTTGGTAAGCAATAAAGCTCCAAATCTAAGTAAGACTGAGATCATTCTTATTTGCACTTATTTTACCTAGTGGACACCTTCTACCTTCAGCCAGCGGTCAACATCAGCACCTAGATCCCTTGTTTGCGTTACTAGGCGGTATTTAGTATCACCCCTTTAACTAACTTTGCTTCCAGGCCTGTCACGGGCCTTTTCCGTCAACTGGGAGTGTGTCTTGAATCAGTAGGTTGTGCCACCACCATGATAAAGCACCACATCATGGACAAAGTGTCTAAAAGCATTGATTCCATCAAAGGACAGCATTCTAACCTGACAGGCTCGAAAGTAGTTAGCAATTCAAAGCTTCTGTCCATCATTTAATTTTCTGCACACACAATCGCTTTTTCTCATTTTTTTGCATCTCTTAGTGCTCTCATAAAGGGGTGGTTTCTGGATAGTCCGCCATGCCACTTTGAGCCTTGAAAATCTTTTTGGCCCACGATACAGTGGAGAAATTAGACTCAAAAACTATGTTGACTAAGCATCTCATAACTTTAGCCTTGGATTATCCTGGTAACTAATTCTGTATTTCCCTTCCAGCACTGGTACGGCGTTGCAAGGTTTAATTTTAACGTTCTCTTCGCCTTATTATCCTATCCACCCTAATTCTCTACTCAAATATCCGTCTTCACACCCCTCAGTTGAAGGTCCCCATGGAACTCCTGCACACTTTAAGCTTTTTCTCCTACCCATGCGGTTGCAGAAAAGAGGGTTTTCATAAGCTGTCAAAACGCTCAGAGGGGTCATCCTAAGATACTTTAAAGTCAAGAAGTTCAAGGACAAGTTGTTATAAACACCAATGTACCTTGAAATCAAAGAACCATTGCCCATGTTGACAATCATGATATGTTGGACATCCCTTATTTATTGGACACCCAGAGTAATTCTTGTCAGTACGCTTACCATCCTTTACTGCAGCTCAGGGTCCGCGCTCAAGTATGAAAATGTTTGAGAAGGGTATACAGCACTGCTGAGTGGTCCAACGCCTCTCATTCTTGTTGTGAAAATGGTATGACTGGATGATAAGCCATATGTTTATAGGACCGTCTTTCAAGTGTAAAAGTAAAGCCCAATATTTGGGTAGTGATTTATGTTAACTTGAAGCGAGCCAAACGAGGCGGAATTAATTTGGAAAATAGAGTCAATTACGCTGAAGCCTCAATAATTGGACAAAACCCCTAAAATGAAGTGGATATAGAGTTATCAATCTGAAAGGGTTATATTGACCAAGAATATTGAGGACTAAGAGCCAAACAAGAGAATGGAAAGGAGGAGCTCTATTGGAAGAAAAGACAGAAGGAAAGATTTAGGTGGAAGTAGTCTGTTATATTATATTTTAAAATAAATTGGTACCCATAGGAGCGTAAGCTTCTTTTTATAACCTTATTGTTACTTATCAAGAGCTGTGATCTCATATTATTTATCCGTTACTTTGTGGTCTAAAACGTGTGCAACCAGCGTAGCAGATTTAATCATTAAAGCCTAAAGTTAAAAATCTTCATGTGTAATGTACGGCCTATATGGTCATCAGTGCACCGTCTGGAGGAATTTTCACTTTCTGAAGCTATATGGCATGAAGTTATGCTTCTCTGCCGTCAGAAAAGCGTGCAGGAGTTCCGCCTTTCAAAGGTTATCTTCTTTATATACATGATTTTACCCATTCATCCTTCTCTCCGATTCTTAATTGTGGTGATAGTCTATATGAATAATTTACACATTTGTATATGATAACTTATCAGGAACTTTCCTACCCTTCATGAATTCTCTTCTAATTATATTCCCATTTATTAGATCACTTTTAAGTCAGGTTTATTGGCCACATGACAATATGTCATCATATGTTGCTTTCCTCATGGTTTCTTCACTTGTTTCCTGACTATGGACCCATTGCTCAATTCTTGTACTATTTTGGCATGATGCAACTCTTGAACCTCCCCTCCTCTTATAACCGGCGGCCCTTCTGGAAATAGAATGTAGCTTTGCCTCCTCTAGGATGCTTTTTCGTTTGGTTTGTTTCTTACATTTCTTTTCTTTACAAGAAAAGTCTATCTCATGGTCAGCCTTCCCCATATAACATATATTTTCAAAACCGAAGAAACCTTCCTAATCAATACCATAATCCATGAAGTGGTTAAAGCACTAAATTGATGTATGGTTACCAACGCTGCAACTAAAGATGAGGCTGCCACCTATAGAGATTATAATCTGATGCTTTTATAATTCACCAACTTTAGCCTTTACAACCTTAAAATTTTTTTATGGTCTTACCTTCTTAAACTTGGCAATTACTGGAGGACCCTGAGCTATGATTAATCCCTCACACGCGGGTTGATAGTTTTTGTTTGATGATGTCTTCAAAAATAAGTAGCCCTCTTATTTCAAACTACCCCTAAAGATTGCTTTATTTGATCATCTTCCTTCCCCTCTCCTATGGTTACCTATATTATTGATAACACACCCAGCGCGGCAGTCATTAAGAAAGGCTTTGATTTCTTAATAGATCTTGTTTAAGAATGGACCTGTTTCTGATAGTGCAACGACCTAGGCCACCTTTATAGAAGATGTACTGATTTTATGAAGGTTCCCTTAATTACCCAAGATCTAAAACAGGTCAGAAGTGATCCATGAGTCATAAGCGGCAATACTACAAACAACCCAATAGATAACCGTGTATTAATTTGTCCCCTGAAGAACTTCATTGTGCAGTTGAATCAGAAAACCAAACTATAGTTATGTACTACCTTCTCTTACAGGCCCTTGTTCATGAGGGACACCCTTTAGTTTTTTTAAAATTTATACTCTCATAGACAAAGTGTAACCCATCCCCCCACCAGGCCTAACTTCATATAATCAAGCTCTATGACTTTCGGCGCAACAATTATAAGTACTAGCATTGATATGCACACTTCCATGGCTTTAAACCTTACTTATCATGATTGTTAAATTATAAATCAGCATACAGAAGTAGATGTAATGCTCTGCATCATCTCCTTCAACTAATACAGACATTATGCATGGATTATTAGCGGCGTTGAGGGAAGTTTATATGTATTTTGCTTCAGGGTGGTTAACCTGGCATTTTGAAACTTCTTCCACCCTAGCGCAGGTTTAGAGTTCAAAACCTGTACCGGTTAGAAAAATTCTCAGTTTGGTATATTTTTCCCATGGTCAACCCAACTCAAATATTTTTTATATGTATTTTGCTTCATCAAATATGGAACCCGCATAGAGGGCGTTGAGCACCCTCAAGAGCTTACTTATAACATTGTGGGTCAATATCTAAGTTGGCTCACTGTATCTTCAGCCACTGCCTCCTAAAACCCTACACTCCCTAGAACTCTGTACAAATTTCTAGATAAATTCAAGCTAGAGGATAAAAAGTAGACGCCTTGCATCTGCAGGTACATGCTCTGGTAATTCCACTTGAAGTGGAGAGGATTAACTATGATTCCATTGGGAGACCCTTGACCTTCGTTCCATACCCTTGTATGGCTGTGAGACTACAGGTGGATAATTTACCTACTTCAGTACTTTAGGTCTTCATTTATTGACAACACTACTTTAAGTTAGGTTTATCCCTACACCAAGACTGAGAACAATAGCCCTTTAGGCGTAAGAAGGATGATAGGTTTCTTATAGCTTCTCTAACTCATCTCAGTGACCTTGCTCACGTGACAGATAAGCAATGGGTCACTGCCCTGCTACTAATGAGCCCCGAATCTTGCCCCCTTTTCCTCTTCTACTAATTTTGAAATGATAGAATGGGTGTGCAGAGATGGGATTCAATATAGGGGCCTCTGGAAGGACCCTAGGGCTCATCCTAATCATAGCCTGGCTACTGCAATATTTTAATTTTTAAATCCTGACCAAAGCCCCTTATACGTCCTAAAGAGTTTAGTAAGTCAAATTGGGTCACAAAAAAGAAGCTGGTTGACTATTAAACCCTGGATCACTCAATACGCTCCTGAGAATAACCCAATTAATTTATGGGTAGATCATGTTTATGAAGAATTAGTTGCAATGTGGTTACCAGTTTGAAAAATCACTTTATGATTAGTATTGTTTTGGATTATAATCTTATATGTAACAGAGAAAAACTTTGATGAAGCAATATAAACTTGTCAGAATTTCTCCCCATATTTACAACCCTCTTCCTAACACCCAGAAAAAACTACTGCATGAGTCCAGGCACAAACTATTTCCACGCTTACTTCTAATTCTATCACCCTTACCGCTATAAAATCAAAAGCCTACTTATGGCATTTTGCCAGTTAATTCTTTTCCTAAATTCCTCTTTAAAAAGAAATCCATCTTCATTTAGTTCTTCAAATTTGTGATAACTTCCCTTCACACCATGCATTAAGCACTTATGTTTATGCATTCTCTCACGTCGCCATCCACAACATGATAACCAGACTGTCAGTTATACACAATTCCAATGTATAGAAAAGAGTGGTTAGTAGGTAAGTGATGAAAAAATAGACCAAAGACCCTGTCATTTCCTGATGGAGCCCCTCAAATTGGGGTAACACTTTTAATAAAATTGTGCATAAAAAATGAGTTCAGACAATCAGATTATACTAATTGGTTGAATTTGGAAAGTTCATTGGAAGCTCCTCTCCAGGCCTCTTCCACTTTATTACAGCCTACACTGCGGAAGCCAGCCCCTTTTATAGGGTCAGAGGGGGTCCAACCAAATGAAAAATTTCCATCCCACTGATTGGGTGAAATTCATCAAAACCTTACCACACGGACTTATTTTACCTGCCCTCCTTCAGCTGTCTCATAAATGTGAAGTGAAACTTCTGAGGTCCAATTCATTGAAAATCAATAATCCCTAATTAAGATGCTACTAAGCCACCTGAACTTTAAGCCTCGATACTTTAGTACTAAGTTTTGACTTATCAAAAGGGACCATCTCTTATCCCCTGCAGGACCAAATATATTTATAAAAACCTCAACTTTCTATTTTTGAAATTTGTTTATTTTATTATATTCAGTGGTTACAATCCCCGATTTGCTGAAGTTTAGGCTAAAATGCACCAGGGAACCCAAAAAACCTAAAATCCAATGAGTGTGTTCACTACAGGGGACCCTGTATTTCATTACAACCTGTTTAACAACAGCAACAATCCCAGAAACAAGGCTAGCTGCTTTAGAGCAACAACTAGCCAGTGCTTTGTCTTGTCACAAAAGGCTGAGCAGCACTCTTCACAAGGACCTTATGGGCCCTCCCCTATTTATTATTAAACATCGTTCATATACAAGTTCACACCTGGTGAGGCATATCGCCTCCTTCCTTAATGTTTATGAATCTGCAATGGAAGGAACGACTGACCTTCAAAACATAAAAGTTTCCTTCCATGCTTGGGTTGGATGGCTCAGGAGGTCATGGCTCCTTAGATGGCCAAACTTATCTCCTGGGCGGAGGTTAAACAAGCGCTAGTTGACGAGTTTGGTTCCAAGCAGAGTTTACAACAGCAAAACAGGCCTTTATGTGCCTTAGGCTTCAAGAGAAAGAATTGATCCCTTCATTTGTTGAGCGATTCTATAGAAAAGCTTTACCTCTGTTGCTGGCCAAACTGCATTACTCTAGATGATGCTATCACTGCTATAGTGGCTTAGCTTGGAATCTTAAACCTCTTTGGCAATGCATATCTTCGCATCCAAACACACCTTCCAAACTGTACGGGATATCAAAGAGGCACTGCTAGAAGTGGCTGAAATTTATGATCTGAACTTCTGCAAAGAGCTCCAAAAAGAGAATCAACTCTGACTCCTCCGTCCACTTTTATGGCTGTATCCCGTTGGAACCCATCTATTGCAGAGCTATGACAACAAAATACACCTCCACAATGTGAGGATAGCCAGAAAATATATCAGTTATGGGGCAGCGCTCCCCTCCAGCTTCAGGTTCAAAAGCTCAGCCAGTGAAGTCAGTTATTACTTGGCCCTGATCCACTCTTGCCATGAGATCTACTAAAATGGATAAAGTATCACATTAGTCAAAGCCACTGCCTTAATCCCTCTCAACCTCAACTCCAGCTGCGCCTAGTTCAAAAACTGTCATCACAGGCAGCCCATTCCGGTCACTTCTAAGGCAAAAGTCAAAGTCATTACACTTCCAACACCGCCCCAAAAGATGTAACAGCTACGATGCTCCCTTCAAAAGTCAAAAGAATAGATGAGAGCGACAAAGACCTCTCCTGTGATGAGATTAAGCCAGTTTTTCAACCGCATCTTAGTAACATGTTTAGGTGCATTGAAAATCCCTCTGTGACAAGTCTGAAGGGGTGGTAAAGATGAAGGCTGTTATGTTGTTGGAAATTTACCATCTTCCCATATGACTAGATTAACAGAAGTCGCAAGGGATAATTCTCTATAGCAAAGTGAACTGGATAACGGTTGACCCTGATTTTGGGGTAACAATGTTTGAGGATTTTAGGCTATTTTCCTGGATAATCCATAAGGGTTGATCCAGGTGAATGGTCAAGATCTTATCGGGCAGAGTTGGTGATGAAATTGGAGCATCTGATAGTTGAACAATGATTAACTAACAGGTGTACTGATTTGGATCAGTCGGGCTTTATCACAGACTGATTGGGAAAGAAGGATCAGCTTGTGAGGCGAGTAATGTCGCCTGCATCTAGTGAAACAAACAGTAGGTTCATGACATGCCTTAGTGGTTAACAAGTTTTATTACCTAATTTGCCCCTTGCCAAATATGGTGGTTTGATGTGTTCAAAAGGATAACATTAGGGACACGTTTTCTGAATCTTTCTGTTTTAGGTCTTGAGGATGTCCAATGACGTAATCCTAGCCATGTGGGGAAGAACATCGCTGATGAGATGATGGTGGGTAATTCAATGGCAATGGCTGCCAATTCATCCATGGGGTGCCAAGTGAGGGTTGGGCGCCGAATTCTCACTATAAATTCCCCTAAGAATTTCACTTGGTAAATATACTGATATGCACTGAAATACTTTAGAGCTTTACCAGTAATTCTTATCATACCAGAATCCATTTCAAGTTCTATTCTTTTTCAATGAAATCATTGTTGTGTGCTTTAATTGGGTGACACTTTAGGATAAAGAGTAAGGATCTGAGCGTGGATCCAGAGAAGAGAAGCTGGTTTGAATCAGGGATTGCTGCCAACTGTGTGTCAGTAGAGAGAAACTGTAAAATAAAAATCTGAGCGTGGATTGAGTTAGGCGGTATAAAGGAACGAATCCCTATTGAGGACATCCTAAGTATCTTGAGAGGAAATATTAGTCAAGCGTTGGACCCAATACTAGTACTTTATCCAGCTACAGATAATAATCTCCATACTATTATCAAACAAATACATCTTACTATCAGACAAAACGGATAATTGCACAACAACAAACCTGTGCAGTTATTTGATTTAGGGCTATCAGTTGAGAATAATCAAGAACTCTATGAATTTTACAATTGATGCTCACTACAGGGGTGTAGTTGAGTGGAAGATACTAGGACATGATGTCATATAAGGACAAAATAAGAAAATTCTGGACGGAGTTAGTGACTGTTAACCAGAACTCCCTGAGCTCAGTAGATCATCAATAATTCGCTGCCTCAGAGTATTATGTAACCAAGATCGAGGAAGGGGTCAAGAATGTCTCAAGTTTTAGAAAAGAGTTATTTGGAAAATCAATGACATTGAAGAAAAAAGAAAAGGATAAAATTTAAGAAGTCTTATTATTGATAATGGAGCATGAAGCAAATCATAATCGTTTAAGAGCAAATAGGACAGATTTAGAGCGGCTGATTAAGCAAGTCAAGGAGTTGTAGACTCAAAAATGCAAATGTGAGCCATATACAGTGATCAACGAAAAAAAACTCCCTGACTCCAGTTTGAAAGGTGACAAACCAAGAAACATGCCACCCACCTTCATAGCTATAAGGGAGATGACACACGAAATTGCTCCTCAAGTGAGCTGAGTAGCCAAACTAAGAGAGGTGAATAGAGAAACCTCGGAGGAATTCTATGTAACATGAGAATTGCTTACTTTCCATCAAGATAACACCCCTGCGTTTTTCCAATTATTTGATATGACAATTTACAAATAAAGCGATTGTCAAAAGGCTTTGATGGTGATGAATTGCCCAGATACTGATTCTCAAAACCTAGTGTTGCCCCATCTGAAGGGGACAGCTGGTCATATTAAGAGGCCAAGGCGGTTATTATGAATGAATTTGGAAGCCCCACAGCATGTCAAAGTGAAAGCAAAATTTTATGGGCATGCAATTCCATAAAGAGGAATCAATATCAAGTTTTGCTGATACTTTCTACCAGAAATCAAAAATCTTGGTTGGAGAAAAAGTGCTGGATGATTTTGATGCCCAGATTATACTAAAAGTGGCCCTTTGGCCCTACCGTGATTTGCATTAAATGATGTCTTCCAAGTTTATGACAGAGATTATTATCTCTCAGATGGTGGACAATTTGAAATATTGGGAGCTACCTTTGATACCCCTAATTGAAGTTTTAAATTAAATCACTATGAAATTCAAATCCCATGGTGGGGACTAAGGGTGCTAAGAAGATGAATAACTGAATTGTGCCAGAAAATAAGCCCAAATACTTTAAAGGGATCAATAAGACGGTTAAAGTCTGTTATCAGTGTGAAGGAAAAGGACATTTCACTGTTCACTGCAAGAAACCTAAAGATAAGATTAACTTGTTCCAAGTGAAAGAGTCTGCACCCGCAAAGGTGTCAGGAAAAGAGCCCACAGCCTAGATAGTGATCAGTCTAGAGATGCGGAAAAACCTGTTCATCTCGATATTATGCACAATTTATGAGAATTAGAAGGACAACTGGCCCAATGGGCACTAAAGCTACAGGCTTATGGTTATGAGATAGTCCACCAAGCTGGGGCTTCTCATCAAAATGTGGATGGCTTATTACAGCTACCAATGGTCCAGGTGGTATACCAGAAGGCGGATGAGTTATTCCAGAGAATGGTTGATGGAGAAATTAGGAACAAGCCCTTAGAGATCCAAGGTGCGCTTCAAAAAGCGATGGAAAACACCAAGAGCATGGATAAACAAGTTTTTAAGACAAAAAATGGGAAGCGTTTTTTATTCCCAAAGCTTTCATAATGAGCAGCTATTGTTCAAGCTGCTCATAAGGTTGTTGGGAATAAAGCCTGAGAAAAACGTCCAATCATATTTGACAGTAATACTGGGAGTCCATCAACTATGATGTCATGGACTATTTGGGTTGCTGTGTAGAAAGCCAATGCACAAGCTACATAAGAATATGACTGGATACCGACTGGTCCACCCTGATTTGCTTGGCATATGGTGTCCATTGACGCGATGGGACCTTTGATGATGAGCACTGAGGGATTCAATTAAATTATAGTTGCAATTGACCATCTTACAAGATGGGTTGAGATAAGGACCTGGTGAAAGCAGACACTACCAGCACTGCAAAGTTTATCCTAGATCAAGTAGTATACCAACATGGATGCATGCCGGTTCTGCTGGGCGACAATGGAACGAATTTCACATATCATCTGATCCCATGAGTAAATAAAATGATGAGGATCTGAATAGTTGTTTATGTACCCTACTGACCAGAGAAAAATGGACTGGTAGAACAAGTCGATGGGACGCTAGCTGCGATGCTGAGGAAGCCAGTCACATGAAGAACTTTTGCATGAGGAATGTACCAGAGTTTGATGACATTTGCCTAGAATATAAGTTATCATACGGTGATGGAAAAACACCTTTTGAGTTGCTATATGGAAGGAAGTCCGCGTTGCCACCGATTTTATTTGGTGGTATAATCAACATTGGGGATAAGTGCCAAGCAGTACCTAAACCAATTGATGAATATACTGATTAAAATGTAATCACAAGAATTCATTATGACTTTGAAGAAAAGGACTCATGAAAAAATGACAAATGATAAGATCCAACCAGCCTTATCAGAATACCAGATAAGCAAAAGAGTTGCCTATTGAAATAAACATGATTTCATGAGAAGAAACAAGCTGGAAATGTTGTGATTGGGTCCATTTGAGATTATTGCCAAGATAATGATAGATATCTACTCCATCAAGAACCTCTTAGATGGAGGGATAGTAAATTGAGTCCATCTTTAATATTAAACAATTGATTGATGAAAAAAATCATGAAAAAAGAGTTCCTAAAGGACCGCTGAACCATTAAGTTGGTTATGTCCTAATTATTTGGTTAAGTATGGAAAATGGACCGCGGAACCAAACTAGATAGTTAAGTTTTAAAAAGGAGACCTCTGAGCCATAGAAAACTGGTAGGTCTAAGTATACCTAGGAACCATTTTGGGGGAATAAAATAAAAAGATGGACCGCTGTGCCAAAGAAAGTTTTTTTCAGTAGAAAAAAATAAGAAAAAAATAAAAGATTCATAAAATATGGGGAAAAAATAAAAATGCATAGAAAAAAGACATATTTTTTCAATTTTTACTCTTTTATTGGTTAACTTAATTTAGGGATGATTCCGCCTATGTCTCCTCTTTAGGGAGGGAGGATGGATCACAGTAGGAGTAAACAACCCGTCAAACTCTATGTAAGATTGGATGCTAGTAAGGGCTAGACCTACTCAATACCAAGTTCATTGAGCGGATTCTGATCCCTGCAAGAAAGCAAGTAGAGGAAGAGAAATGGAAGTCTCAGAACATGGCAAATGCAATACCCTGGAGCGGTAGGGAAGCAACATAATAAGAAGAGGCAGATGAAAAATAATCCTGAGTAATCCCAATATGGCACTGGAGCTGGAAGATTGGTCTTGAGTGCTTGTCACCGAGCTTCATCATGAACACTGGACATATGGGCCAGCATCAAGTAATGATACTAGGTGGGGGTTGCTGAATTATTCCCTCTATAAAAGCCATCAGTGGAAGATACCGATGGGATGCGCCAGAAAAAAGATAGTTGTGCAAGGAGAAAATGGCATCCTGCAGATGACAACTTTGTGCTTCTTGTAAGTAAAAGCAGAATGAGCGATGAAAGCCATGAAAGGCTGGATGCTTTGTGGCCCAGATTTGAAGAACATGGCTGGTAAAGCGAAGGGATGAGGTTTCAACAATTTAATCTAGGATGTTTTTGGGATTGGAGGAGTTCAGAGCTATGGACAAAGACTCAGTTACTTGGGCACTTATTTCTTCATAGGGAGTTTAAAATTTTTACTGTTTTTTGAAGGCTAGAATGGTGGCCAAAACAGCCGGCTTGTAATATCGACTGAGTCAGAAAAAGAACTCTGGAAGCAAGTCTGATCTGGCAAAGAACAAATGATTGATAGTGGAGGGAATTGCTTCAGGAGGTTCATCAATAATGGTAGGATAATCTGCAAATGGAGCCGAATCTTGGAGAGTTTCAAAATCCAACTAAGGAATTGATGACAGAGGAAGGATAGGTCACAAGTCGTTTAAGACAATCACTAATCTGGTTTTGACAGGGTTAGTTACTGTTTCTAGTAATTCCACAGAAGGACTGGCCACTGGTACTTTCCTGGGAGTATGAGTCTTGGAAGGACCATAGAGGAGGTTCCACCACGCAGATCAACTCATCTGCTAGAAGAGTTGAAAGTCTTTATCAGATATGCTATTAAGCTTTGTTGGTACTGAGACTCAGAATTCAACATATGAGCTGTATGAAAGGGGGATGTCATACTTATATGATAGTTGACACTATGCACTTTGAAATCAATCAAGCTCTAATTTCGGAGAAATTAATCTCAAAATTAAAGATATAAGCTCTCCAGAGAAGTATTCAGAATGATATGATCCAAGAGGTTATCACAAGAAAATAAAAAGGGAAAATATAAATGAGCATTCTTAATTCCTCTGATAAATGAGGATTGATGGCAAGAATCTCCTGTCAAGGACAAGGAGAAAATCAGGAAATCATTGATGCCAAACCAAGGATCCTGAATATGACAGCAGGTCATATGCCCTGATGGGGGAACCAGATCCCAGGATTAATATCATCATGAGTAAATTAATCAGCCTGGCATGACAGAAGATTGTGGGAACTGCACTTGGAGTAGGCATTAGTGAGGAGGAAGAGGAAGAGAGCCGCATACCAAAGGTCATCCCGAGCAGCATTAAGTACTGATTGATCATACTCCATTTGAACAAAAGAAGTAATTGACTGAGCGTCTGAAGCAATGTTCTCCTGCACCAATCATACCTTACTAGAAGTTTAGGCATGAGGGGGATGTGTTGGGGTTCTAGCCCATATACCCAGCAGACTAGATTACCAGGGGTAACTAGGGGATAGTTACCTTAGAGAAGAGAATTAGATGACAGTTGACCAGATTTTGGGGTAACAATGTTTGGGGGAATTTAGGTTATTTGCCTGGTTAATCAATCAGGGATCAATCCAGATGAATGCTTAAGATCTCGTCGGGCAGAGTTACTGATGAAATAGGATCATCTGATAACAGATCAATGATTATCTACAAGGCGTACTGATTTGGATCAGTCAGGCTTCATCACTGACTGATTGGGAATTAAGGATTAAGTTGTGGGGCGAGTGATGCCGCCTGAAACTGGCGAATAGATCAGTTGTTTCGTGACCTGCCATAATGTTTAACAAGTACCATTACCTATGCAGACCACTTGCTAAATATGGTTGGTTTTCTGGGATTAAGAGGAAAACGTTAGGGACAAGTTTTCTGACTCTTTCCATTTTAAGTCCTGATGATGTCCAACGATGAAATCTTAGCCAGTATGGAGAAGATTATCGCTGATGAGATGATGATGGTAATTCAACAGCAACGGCAATTTCATTAATGATGTTCCAACTGAGGGTCAGGCGCCAAAGTCCACTCTAAATTCCCCTAAGAATAACTTAATAAATACTGATATACACTGAAATACTTTAAACTTTTAAAGTAATAAGTATCGTACCAGAAACCATTTCAAGTTCTATTCTTTTTCAATGAAATTATTGTTGTGTGCTTTAACTGGGAAAATTTTTGGGATAAAGAGTAAGGATTGCGCGTGGATCCAGAGAGGTGAAGCTGAACTTATTGGGTATTGATGCCAACTGTGTCACCAGAGAGAAACTGTAAACAAGGATCTGAGCGTGGATTGAGTTATGCGGTATAAGGGAACAAATCCCTATTGAGGAATCCTAAGTATTTTGAGAGGAAATACTAGTCAAGCTTTGAACCCAATAATAGTACTTTATTCAACTATGGATAATAGTCTCCTTACTATTATTAAACAAATTCATCTTATTCTCATACAACGCAGAGAATTTCACAACAACAAACCTGTACAGTTAATTAATTTAGGGGTTATCACCCGAGAATAATCAAGAACCCTATAAAGTTTAACTTATATCCTTGGAGCTCCAATGAAAGTGCAGATTCCAGATAGGTTGAGTCCAGAAATAACTGATATAGCCATGATACCAAGCCGAACATATCTTAAACAGTTGTTGAGGTTTTTAGAGGTGGATGATACCACTAATGATGCTGACCAGCTTAATGGACAGTGATCCAATCCACCCAGCAGGTTCATACCCTCCAATATTAAAGACAAATACACTGAGATGGTTCAACGCCTTACCTCCACTCTCCGTTTGAAGGAGGTTCTCACCCTCCCCCTACTTTTGGTAGAACAATAACTAAGGTAGAGGTTGTCATCAATAAGGTGCATGTTTAGCCATCCTTGATGTAGGTGCTCCAGTGAACGTGGTCTCATCAAATCTCATAAAAAATTAAGTTGGTGCCTGATCTGGACTATTCACAAGAGTTTGGAACTTCAGGGCCTAATAATATGCTAGCTATTGAAGCTTACTCTTCTTTACCCATACAGATTGGGAAGCTCAGACTGGCTGCCCCACTGTGGCATTGGAAAATAACTCATACGACCTACTTTTTGCACTCAATTCATGATTGAGTATGATGGAATTTTTATTATGAAACAGGGATTCCTCTCCATTTTAAATTATGGAGTTCCCCTAGTCTTTACAACTAAATGATCCTAAGAAGAAGGAAAATACATGCATGTTTTGTATTATTCATCCGGCCTCACCATTAATTATACCACATCAGGCAGAAACACAAAAATGCTGACTGACTTCATGGATGCTGTCGGAAATTCGAATTTGGGCTTTGTTAGTTGGCAGGCTAACCATTATGAAGACTGGTCAGCCCTTGCCATTTTACCTTAGGCGTCAGGGCTAGCAGCACCGGCTAACCCCTTGACATGTCACCCGTGCCATTTTGGGGATCCCCTAGCCTAAACTCCAACCAACGTAATAAATAATAAACTTATAAACAAAGGTAGAATAGGCAACTGGAGATATTTATTGAAAGGGAAGCGCCAGGTATTTATACTATTTACAAAAGGGCTTCTGCGCCCATTGCCAACCTATTGGCTCTTCTGCTGGTTCTTCCAGACAACCACTTCTCTTCTTCTTCTTCTTCTTTATCTACATTTACTCTTACCTGGCGTCAACCCTCTCATTCCATCCTTCCTGATGTCTGAATTAGTTTTGGCTCATCCTCAGCCTTAAGCGCCAGTGAACCATATAAATAATTAAAACAAATGTTGGATTTGTATTCAACCTTTGAGCTGATAATTGCACCAGAAACCACTTCAGTTTCTTACATTGACTCAGAATATCTCAGCATCTCGCTGACATCACTTCTTGTCTAATCTTGATAATAAATGAGGCACCAGAAACAACTTTGGCCACCTCGAGCTCATAATTGTTGGATCTGCCAGCATCAGATTATCAGCCAGCGAATTCATGGTTAAGCGAATCATTGGCTTTCTGCCAGAAATCCCACAACGGACCACGAATGGCCATTGGCATTGACCACTGATTCCACTGACTGATTGGATCATCCTTGGCTATTAGTCACCAGTGATCCTTCTACTAATTTGGGGCCACCAATTGGCCTCATTCAAACCTAAATACCAAACTCAGCGGAATAATAAAATTTTGGCTTAACCCAAATTGGAGAACAACTAACCAGCAATTGAACTAAATACCACGAAATTCAGTCAATAAACCATTCTTCCAGGATTGGCTATATCATTCCAAATAATGCTAAATCATTGGAGGATACCATCTGGTTAAAATCACAACATATGCTATAGATGGTATTCCATTGCAGGCTTCAAAGGAGTAGTAGTCAAAGTGGGTGAATAAAAAGTGGATAGTCACCAAAATTACTATGAAAATCCCATGAAACTGCCTCCCGCAATTAACAAGCAAATGATGGAATAAGCCCTTTTGAACCTTGGGTATTGCAAGGTATATAGACCCTACTTATCAGCGACATATAAATCTTTTGTTGAGGAATCTCATTAACAAGGACATGGTTGTGAAGTAAAATCAGGAGATTGGACAAGCCCTGCTGTATCAATTGAGGACATCCACTAAATCTATTATATTGGGTCTATGCTAGATATGGGACTACTCACTGATCAAGTGATATGCGCTTTGCCCAACGTTCAGATTTCTGAAGATCTAAGTCCCACCGAGCTTAATAAAGTTTTTTCTTTACTGGAGTCATATAGTGACATTTTAGCCAAATTTGATAATGACTATTGGAATATGATGGCAGGTGCCACACCATTGATGTTGGTGATGATAAGCCTATTCGATCCAAGCCTTATTAGAAATCAAAAGTTGAGGAGCTCCAAATGAGTCCGTAGTTTAAACAGTTAATGGACTCTGGGCTACTGGTACCTTCTCAAAGTTTTTAATCTCCACTATTGCTCATAACAAGAAAAAATGGTGGGCAATGGGTAGTTATGGACTACCACAAGCTGAACAACCTCATCAAGAAGGACAGCTACCCAATCCCGCGAATTGATGAAGCTCTGTCCTAACTCTCTGGGTCTAAGTTTTTTCCGCTATGGAATTGGCTAGTGGATACTGGCAGATGGAACTTTCTCTGAAAGACAAGGAAAAGTGTGTGCTTATCTGCAGCGAGGTCTCCTCCAACCTCAGACTACTACAAGGGATGTTCATTGCGCCCACATCTTTCTAGCGTTCCATAGACTACATCTTGCAGGTTTTGAAGCTTATTTGCATAATTTTCTATCTTGATGATATCACCGTCTTC
This sequence comes from Massospora cicadina, assembly GCA_022478985.1. Classification (NCBI taxonomy): domain Eukaryota; kingdom Fungi; phylum Entomophthoromycota; class Entomophthoromycetes; order Entomophthorales; family Entomophthoraceae; genus Massospora; species Massospora cicadina. Next base: position 6,928 of record JAKSZP010001465.1, on the reverse strand, counting down.
TCCTAAACATTCAATGAGCACCTTTCTCACTTAAAGGAATCTTTAAAACGCCTGCGGGCCTCTCACATTAAACTGAAGCCCTCTAAATGTACATTCTTCCAGAAGAAGTTGGATTTTTTTGGGCCACGCCATCTCCTCAGATGAGACCAGCCTCTCCATGATAAGGTTGAGGCGATATTTAAAATGTCTGCTCCAAAAACCTACACGATATTCAGGTATTGTTGGGTATGATGGTGTACTACCATCAATTCTTCCCTAAGGTCGCTCAGCTCAGTGAGCTCCTCGTACAGCTTTTAACTAATAACACCACTTTACATTGGGGTGCGGAACAGCAGGCTGCTTTTGAAATTCTTAAAAGCTGCTGCGTAACGGCTAATCCTACACCACCCTGGCTATAGTAAACCCTTCATGCTGTTTACTGATGCCTTTGATTACGCAGTTGGAGCTATCTTAGCTCAACTGGATGAGCATGAGGCTGATCGCCCCGTTTCATATCTCTGCAAGATGCTCTCTAAGGAAGAACGCAACTATAATGTCACTGATAAGGAATGCCTGGCCTTCTTGCTTGCTGTTAGATATTAACGCCCTTTCTTACATGAGACCTCATTTATAGTGGCTACTGACCACGCCTCTTTAAAGTGGTTACAAAAAATATGAAAGAACACACTGGGCGGTTGGAATTCTGGGCTTTGAGGCTCCAGCATTATGATATGACTATTGTGCACCGATCTGGGACGAGCCACATGAGTGTCAGTATGTTGATTTGCCTGCCCATCCTTCAATTAATAATAGTGAAGCAGAGCGGCTACAAGACCTCCTAATGACCCCTGATGCTTGAGAGGATGAAGAAAAATCATTCCCGAAGATGCTAGATCAACATTCCCATAACACCAAGGTAGATAAAGGGAATTTATACAAAAAAGTAGGGATGAACTGATTACCCTACCTCCGACCATATAAGAGAGATTACCTGTCATTATGGAGTCTCATGCCATCCTAAGCATACCGGAGTGCAGAAAAGTATAAGTGTAAAACAATGCTATAATTGGGGGGAAGCATGAAGACCATCATCGAAGTCTTGGATGCCTGTCTGACATGTTAAAAGCAATACAGCTTCAAAACAAAGTATTAATATCAACCTAACACCCCTCAAAAGCTTTTCCACACCATAAGTCTTGATGTTGTTGACCCTCTACCCCAAACTACGGGTGGAAACCTATATATCTTGGTATGGTTTAATCACTCACTAAATGTGTCGAGGCTGTGTCTCTTCAAGCTCAGAGGGCCAAAGCCACTGCCACTTTCCTCCATCAGTATATCCTTGCTTTACATGGTTGCCCCCAGTTATGCTCTGCGATAATGGTAAAAACTTCACCTCCTAAGTGGTGAAGGTTTCTTGCAACTTCCATGGGCACGCAACAGCTCTTTTCGCCCACTAAAACCCTTTGACCAATGGTACTGTGGAAAGGGCCAATGGGAACATGGTCTCTATAGTACGGAAAATGGCCACTTCATACCCCCTTCACTTGGATCAGTACTAACCAAGTGCCCTCATAACCTACCTTATCTGTTACCACCGGATCTTCAAGATGTCTACAAGCTGTTTATTGTATGGATGGGAACCTGAGGTGCCAGTATTATTAGCCAAAGACATTTTCACTGATAGGACTGACCCTGAGAAAGTTATGAAGAGATTGGCCCAGAACATCATTCAGTTACAATCAGAGGCTATGACTAATTATGATAAAACAGTCACAAAAGAGGGCCAAGCCACTAATGAGCCCTGTTCTCCTCTTCCTTCCTTTTAAGTATATGACTTGGTGCTTTACTATTACAACCATATCACCCCTAGAAGTGAGAAAATTGGGTCTTTTTGGGAAGGACCTTTTGTAGTCACTTACAAGAGAGGAAAGGAGTACTCCATCAAATCCCTTGCTACAGGAGTTACTATCAACCAAGTTCATAAACGGTTTTTTTCTGATCTTATTCACCCCCTACCACTCTTGAAGGGGGTATTGTTGGATAATTATAAATCTGATGTATAGAAAAGAGTGGTTTTGAGGTAAGTGATGAAAAAACTGGCCAAAAGACCCAGGTCAAATCCCGGTGGAACCCCTCAAATTTGGGTAAAACTTTAATAAAAATTGGGCAAGCAAAATGAGTTTGGGCGGTCAGATTGCACCAAATCACCAGCTAAATTTGGAAGCTTCATCAGAAAGCCTCTCTAGGCCACTTCAGCTTTTTTAAAACCTACACCGCGGAATCTGGCCCCTTTTTTAAGGTCAGAGGGCGTCTAACCAAGAGCAAAACTTTTTGCAGCCCAATGATTGGGTGAATTTATCAAAAACTTACCGTACAAACTTGTTCTACCTGCACTTACTGTCTGTCTCATCAATGTGAAGCGAAGCTTTTTGAGCTCTGATTCGTTGGAAATCAACATCCTAATTCAGATGTTACTAAGACATCCATGCTTTAAACCTTGACTCTTTTAATACTAGGTACCAACTTATCAAGAGGAGGCATTTCTTACCCCCCGCAGGACCAAATAAACCTATAAAAACTTCAACTTTCTAGTTTTAATTTTTTATAATTTTTTATTCTTAATTGTTACAATACCACATTTTTTAGAGTTTAGGTTATAATAGCACCTACGACCTAAAAAATACTAAAACCCAACACAGATCTTTGGAGAGTTTACTCAAAGCAGACGTTAAGCCATCTTTCATAATGTAATTGACTGGTTAACCCATAATAAAATTTTCAATTTTCTATATGATGCATACATCACACATGCATGCACCCACAAGCTGAACTACTGATACGCAACTATTTGGCGAAATTCTATAGAAAGGTGTTTACCTTTTATGTAAATAAAAACCAATCAACCTTCTAACAACTGCGGAATTTATAAATGTCTTTGCCCTCCATTCCTATCACACTCATGTAAGTTGCCCATATAAACCCGCGGTTGCCCCAACAGCATCCTGGCTGTTGTGTGGCCTTTGGTACTCAATTTAACAGTTAAGTTCTCTCAAGTAACCCCTAGGAGATCCCATGTAAGATTCACTAAGATGAATGAGCATCTAACATTCTGACTGATCCACTGGTCATTAGAGCATCAGTTTGGATGTCCAGTCTTATTACAATCAACCTCCACCTTGACATAAGGAAATGGCTATAATCGCTGGTTTTCTCAGCCTTCCTTTTCTGAAATGAGTGTGGTGTTCACTTTTTTATCATCACTAATCTCAATCATTTTTTATCTTGGTTGTATCCTCCATATTTGAGGGATTTAATCATTGTCCTGTATAATTCTTTTTTTAACAAAAAAATTAATGAAGTGAGGCTTAAGTAAAAGTTTCTTAAACAATTATAATAAACCAACTCCTTACTCTGGGCCTCATAAAAAAAGGCTCTTTCACTATCAGCTTTTACTTTTACAAACCAGACTTACTTTCTATTTACCATTAACTTCCACACAGGGTCACAAGAAGTCACTGTAAAGTATCTCTTTGACGCAAGAGCATCTAGAAACTTCGTGGAATTAAAAGTAAATAATCCTTGTAATTGGGGACTATTAAATCCTCTCCAATGCTGTGTGCATCCTATGATCACATAAATGCCACTATATACAGAGTTCATTACATTTTTATTCCTGAGTTTTCCTTCTATGACCACTTCTCTGAGATGCTGTGATCATAATACCCAGTCAATATTGGCTTAGATTGGTAGCATTGCCACTGCTTGAACATTGCTTTAAAAACTCACTTTCCCTTATTTTAATTAGTAGGATTTGTGTGTAGCTTCCCTTGATCAACTCTTCCCACCTGAGTTTCATTAAGTTTCATCTCAGCTTCCACTTCAATCCCTGCAAACCTTACACCAAACTCTCATCTTTCATCATCCCTTATTGAGTTGTTTTTGACATAAGTTTGGCTACTTTGTTTCAATCCAATACAAGTATGACTTGGAGTTTTAATAATTTTGAACATTTTCAAGTTAAACTTCCCGTTATAGCTTAAAATGAAGAGGAGGATAAAACTTGGGGATATTAGCTATATACACTCTAGAGAAGGGCTGTGTTTTCATGAAGTCCTCTCCCATCGCCTCCCCTGTTGTTTTTGCTAAAAGATAAGTGGATCTCTGTGCCCCTGCATTATCTATAGTTACTTGAACAACATTACGACACTTGACCTCTTTCCCCTGCCTCTGGAGCAACATATAGCTCAAGAGTTTTTAAAATTTCAAGTATTTAGCAAAGTTCATATTAGTCAATGCCTTCAATCAAAATAGGGTCACAGAAGGGATGAGCATCTCACAGCAATGCGCACCAAGCGAGGGGTTTCCAGAAAAAGGGTGACGTTTTTTGGGTTATAAATGAACCAGTAACTATTAAAATGTTGGTCAATGGTGCCCTTGGTAACCTTTAATAATTATGCGCTGTTAAATATTGATGATATCTTACATAGATTTATGTATATGAGATGGATTTCCTGAGGATAATGCCACACCAATTTAAAGGTGAAATGGGAATGCAAGATCAAAGGGAAAGAAGGATAATTCCTATGTAACCTCCATGTGCAGTGTTCAAAGAACAGGAACTTCAATTTACCGCCTTGCTTTCTCTATCTTGATTAGGGTCTTGGTGCACAACGCTAACAATTCATATACTATGTAACCTACCCAAAGTTTAACTATCAGTATTGAACTTTTTGCATTACATTAAAGATATTGATCCATTTGCTATTTAGGATATACCATTCCAAAGATCTATAAGCAGTCATGGATGCTCTCCAGATTGCTAGCTCTCTGTTTAACACGCCTAGTTTTTTGTCTTCTGCAAGGAGGTGACCTTCAAGGTAAGTATGGTTTGACAGACAGCAATGCATTTCCCTCATGTAAAATAGATGCTTTATAATAATGACCATATCCAGCTAACCAGGAGCAAATTTAAAGCTTTCCAAAATGTTAATCTTCAAGAAGTTCTTCCCCGCCCTTTCTCAATTAATGGCACCCCTCCAACCACTAGGTGCAAACATACTTCATCTATATGGAAATGAAATGCCAGGAAGCATTTGAGACCAATATCAAGGGCTTTTTGTCCACAAAAGCTTTCAGGATGCTGACACGTCCAGGCCCTTTATTGTGGTTTGTGACGCATACCCAGTTATTGTAGTAGCAGTGTTCCTCTGAGTGTATGATGGTTTTGAGAATCCAGTTGCTTATCATTCCCACGAGTTTTTATCAATTTAGGAGTCCTGAGAAATCTATGACAAGGATCTGGCGGCAGTTTTAAGTCTTTGACTCACTGGCAAACCCTCCTTTAAGGGGAAAGCATGATATCATAGTGTGGACAGACCACTATCTAATGAACTATATAAATCCTCAAAGCTCACTTACTGCCAATCCTGTACCTACCATATCCTATTCTTTTTAGACTCTAAGTATGCGTTTTTAAAAGTGTCCTTAAATGTCTACCAGACATTCTAAGTTGGAACCCTGCTATGAACCCCGCATAGATGACCTTAAAAATCTCACAACAGTTGTTCTCACCTCAAAATAATGACGCTAGATTCTCTCATGGTTTCCATTTCCATCTTGGTCCCAGACATGCCCCTCTTTAACCAAGTCCTTTCCACACAGCTAACCTCCATGGAGGGCATTGTGTTATAGTAAAGCCTCTATTATCCTCAGAAATGGGTGGCAAGAGCACCGCGGATAATCGGGGTTTCACTGTATATATAAAACTGGACGGTATCACAGAAGCACACCCACTATCTCTTAGATAATAAGGTGGATTCTTCAAGTATGGAGTTTGGTCCCGCCCACCCTCTGCAAACAGGTAATTAAGAGCACCATGATTTTTAGATGTAAGTTACCCTGTGTCCAAGAAGTGTGAGGGATTGGTTAAGAGAACCAAAATTTGGATAGGATCCTTAAAAGAGAATCCCTAAGTGAATATCCTATACAAAAGTACATGCCAGCTCAATTCTGACAGATCTGGGGAGAAAGGGCTTTTGCGCTGCTGCTTCAGGCTGAGGTGCTCTGGACCTCAGTTTCCGTTGCCTTCATTTTGGAGCTTCCCTTAAGTGGTATAATAAAAACATGGTGGTGGCTAATTTCTTCACCAAATTTAGCCTCTTTATCCAATGTAACACAACAATCACTTATAAGAGACGGCATCTCTGTTTGTAATGAATGTTTTATCTATGTTTGGCTTTACCAAGGGATAGTTTGTGACTGTAGATCCTAATTTAGTGCCAGATTCTAGATTGCCCTTCTAGACCCTCTCCATATCAAAACATGCTGGTCAAACGCTTACTCTCCTTATTGGATGGTCAAACTGAGAGGAGAACCAAATATTGTGTTGGACATACAATGCTACAAAGAAAAACTAGGCTTCCAGTGGGGGTACTTTATTACCTATGATAGCTTACATAGTCCACATGACATTACTATTCTGAACATTTGCGGATAGGATCTGCTAGGCGACAGATGAGGAAAATACTGATCAATGAAAATCGACCTTATTTCAGCCATCATGCTAGAATTGGAAGTGACTAGCCAACGCCTCTCGAGATAAGGAGAGGCTACTTGGTCTAGATTGGAGGTAACTGTGATTACCATCATTTGTTGAGTTCAGGTTCAAAGTAGGGGCTTTACCTTTTGGCGCAAATTATAATGGATCCTGTCATCAGTGCATCTTCAACTCTAATTCTCACAGTACTCTTTTCCTTTATCCAATTTTCCAAGTAATTTTCTAAAATAGTATTTTATATATGACAGATTGGATTAGGAATATAGTTTTTTTTAACAAGGATTGCTGTAAATGTGTTAACGGGTTGACAGTTGTAGCGTCAGTACCTTAGGTATGTTAATTTGATCTCCCCATTGAGGGATGCTAACACTGATAACACTAGAGAAATGG